>JAOSBM010154400.1:0-12063 GCA_027568955.1 Erythroxylum tenue | reverse complement strand
TGCTTTTTATCCTTTTAGTCTGCGTCTGCTTTTGCTTCGCATGACTTGCGTCTGCTTTTCTCCTTTTAGTCTGCGTCGGCTTTTTATCCTTTTAGTCTGCGTCTTGCGTCTGCTTTTCTCCTTTTAGTCTGCGTCTGCTTTTTATCCTTTTAGTCTGCGTCTGCTTTTGCTTCGCATGACTTGCGTCTGCTTTTCTCCTTTTATTCTGCGTCTGCTTTTCATTTATTTTGTTCATCATCAAAATTTATTTACTACGTAAAGTCATTTTGACTTAACAGGCTCTAAAGGCCTAATACAATTGTATAAATGAAAACCTATTGAGCTTATGATTTGTTAAAATTCTAACAAAATAAACTCTTTATATGAAAAATAATATGTTTATTTAATTAGAATTTCAAATTTATATTGATGATTTTTTGGTCAAAAGTAGCAATAAAAAGCTCACCAATGTTTTAAAAGCTTAATTATTGAAGGAATTTGAGATTACTGACTTATAATTGATGTCTTAATTCTTTGTTATAAAAGTGGGCAACAAAAAAAAGAAATCTTTATTAGTGAGTGCAAATATGTTAAGGTGATCTTAAAAAGTCTCATATTAAAGGTTGTAAATTTGTTGACACTCCTATGTAACATAGAGTTAAGTATAGCAAGGATGATATGTTGCCGAGATGGAAAGAATAATTATAGGAGTTTAGTTGGATGACCTATATACCTTGCTACTTCTATATATCTTGCTACTTCTGAACTTAATATTATATAAGTTGCGAGATTCTTGTCTATATTTATGCATTATGCAAGTGAGGAAAACACATGCAAGATGCTAAAAGTATACTTAAATACATCAGAGGAATTATTAACTATAATGTTAAGTTACAAAAATATTTGAATTTCAAGTTAACATGTTTTTCTAATAATAATAGAGAATTTGATTGATGATATAAAGACTGAAATTGACTATTATTTCAATTTTGGTTCAAGTGTAATTAATAAGTGTTCTGAAAAGTAAGAACATATAACTCAAAGCACTACAAAAACTGAGTTTGTTACTGTATCTACATTAACAAATCATGTAATAAGGCTCAACAAAATTATAAAGGATTTAATTTTTGTACAAGAAGAACCAGCTTAAATTTTTTTAATAATCATGTAGTCATATCATTATCTTCTAATCCAATGTTTCGTGATAAGATAAAGCATTTTAAAATTAATTTTTATTTTTTAAATGAGAATGATAAAGAAGGGGGATATTTCATTAATATTTTGTAAGACTTGAGAGCAAATAGTTGATATTTTCATAAAAGCTTTGCCTAAAGTCAAATTTGAAGTGATGAGAGAAAACTTGGAAGTTTGCAAGAACAAAAATAAGGAGTATCCAAAATATACCTTAAATGCTGTTAAGAAATAGTTACAACTACCTTGATCAAACAAAAAATTTAAGCTAACTGAATTGACTTAACATATATTGATCGTGTTCAAAATAAAATTTGAAAGAGTTAAGAAAAGTTTTTAATAGTAAAATTCTAGTTAAAGACGTGATTTATAACTCAACAAGTATTTTTTTAGAAACAATTATAACACGATGATGCATTAATTTTTGTTATTTTTTGGTATTTTAATAATTATTTTATTAATATCCATAATTTAAAAGATTTTTTGTTATGTTTTTTCATGAATTTAAGTCAATTTGATCACTGAAATCTTTATCTCTAGGTTTTCTTTTTAAGTCCAAAACAATAAAATCATTGTATGCAAGATTTCCTAAGTCTAAATTGTGGAATCTGCAAGTGTTAGTAAGTCTTGGTTAGTATTTAGTATTTGGGTTAACAGAACAAAGTAAAGACTTTCAAGTATTCAAGAAAAAGTAGGCATCATCGATGAAAGCTCAAAAGTAGGCAAGTTTTAGCATGCATTGATACCCATTAGCAAAAATCTTTGTTGAAATGTAAGATTATGTGACAAAAAAATATTAAAGGTGTAACTAAGTCATGCTAAGACTGAGAGTGCGAGAAGGCACTTAACTTCAATGAGGAGGTCAAAAGGTATGAAAACGTGCGAGATTTATTATGCACGACTTGGATTGTTGCTAACTTATGTCATAGAGCAATATGATTGCACCATAGATGTAATTAGATAGACCATGCATAAAGATGGCTCAGGATGGATAAATGGAAGCCTCATCAAAGCATTTAATTTTAATATACAATGAAGTGGTGACACATGGCAAGAACATGCGAGTGGTGGCATAAAAAAATTGGAAGCATTACATTACAAAATGGGAGCACTTCATCAAGTTATGAGAAAGTGGATCGGATGATGTGGCAATAGATAACCATCTTCCAAATTCTTATCCCATATGCAAAAGTGGAGTTAGTGGTTTAAAATGGATAACTCCCCATTAACTAGGTGGAATTAGTGGAAGAAGTGTCATCTCACCATTACTTTGGTAGAGTTAGTGCATAAAGTTGGTAGTTTTAGCTTACTTGGTCCTTGAGTTCTCGTAGCCTATATAAATGTATCCTTTATTTATGAAGCATTGTACATTCAATTGTAAGAGAATCGAGAATTTGAGGAGAAAGTTATTTTTGAGAGTTTCAAGATGGGAGATCTATTGAGTTGTATTCTTGTAAAGTTCATCAAGTTGCAGGAAACTCAAGTTCCTTTATATTGTACCTTTATAATTTGATTAATAAAAAGGTTGGCTTTACCATAACTATATTATTTATCCCTTTTGATTGTTTGTACAAAACACTTGTGTTATAATGGTAGAGTGAAACACTTGAACACGAGTGGTGTGAGGTCTTAAAAATAAACAAAACTATTAGTTAAAAATCACGAAGTGAAGAGTGAGTTGATTTTTTTTACTTAAGCTTGATTGTCGTAGGAGGAATTTAGTATATTTTTTTTAATTCCATTATGACCAAAAAAAGTCTCCATAAATTGGTATCAGAGCCCTGTTTGAAGAAAATGATAGGTGGGAGCAATTTTATGGATAAAGTTGCTAGATTAAAAGGGATCAATGGTTCTTTAGCCTTAACGGAAGAAGGAGTAGTTCCTTTCTTGGAACATTCTAAAGCTATAGCAATTGAGCTTCAGAAGATAATGAAAGCACTTGAGGAATAGTTAAAGGTTTATGAGAATATGGGCTATGACTTGTTAGTGCTTAAACATACTATGTTTAGGCACAAATGAGAGTCTAATCGAAGAGCAATTTGGTAAAGATGCATGAGGCCCAAGTTTTTTACAATAAAAAGAGTATCGAGGAGCTCAAAATTTCTTGTTGGAAATAGAAAAATACTTTGTGATAGAAAAGGTATCCAATTCAGAAAAGGTATCAATCATGACTATATATATGGTAGATAATGCAAAATTATGGTCGAGGATACAAAACTCCAACAACATCAATATAGGTAGACCTCCCATTGACACTTGGGAGAAAATAAAGAAGGATCTAATAGCCTAATTCCTCCCTAGTAACACTTTATAACTCTCAAGGGAAGCTTTGAAGAAATTAATGTAAAATGGCTTGATTTGGGAGTATGTAAGTAAATTCATATCTTTAATATTGGACAAGTAGAACATATTGGAAGAAGACAAGTTGTTTAATTTCATAAGTGACTTGCAAGGTTGGGTACAAATGGACTTTGTATGTAGAATGCGAGATCAACCAAGTGTAATAGCAGTTGTAATGCCTTGGTAGATTTTCAAATGCCACCACCTATTTAAACTAGCAATAAGCGTGAAAAGAATGGTTGGACATAGAATGGCTCAGCGAAAGGTAAGGAGAGGTATGCGAATCTTTTTAATTCAAGTTTGAAAAATAAACAAAATGAGATGTTGTTTATTTCATTTATGAAGCTCAGTATTTTGCTCGTGAATGCCCAAAATGGAAGGTGGGTGAGGAGAAAATGAATTCCATAGTTAAGAAGGATCAAAGAAAAGTAGGTGAAGACTTGTCAGAACAAGTCTACCTCAATAATTATGTTATATTAGGCGCAACAGATCATGTGAAGGAGCATTCGAACAAAAGAATAGGCAAACCTAATAGATAGGGTGAGGGTTTGTGAAAAATACTTGTTTTTGTGAGGGTGAGTGAAATACTTAAATGTGGGTGGTATTAGGCATTCAAAAAGAAACAAAACTATTGGTTAGCGATCATGAAAGGAAGGGAAGGTTAAGTTGAGTTGTAATTTAAGCATAACTATCACATAAGAACTTTGCCAACTTCGACATCCAAATGTTCTACAATGCATAATATTTGGTTTCTTGCCCTTAAACAACTCATAAGGAGTTTTGTTTCTATAATTGGTCTAATCATAGTCGTATTTGTGATGTAAAATGAAGTGTTTATAACCTTAGACAAAAAGTTCCTAAGAAGTCTAGTAACTATAAGCATCATTCTAGCCATATCTTCTAGTGTTCAATTCTTTCTCTCTAAGACTCCATTTTATAGTGGGGTTCTCGAGGCTGAGAAGTTGTGATCAACACCATATTCACTACAGTAGTCCATAAAGACTACATTATCAAATTTAATGCCACGATCAGAACAAAGTGAGAGTAGTTGATGTCCAGAATGCTTTTGGATCTTTCTAACAAAGATAGAGAACTCATCAAAAGTTTAATCTTTGGCAGAAAGAAATATGGTCCAAGTGTAATGTGAATAATCATCTACTACAACTAAAACATATCTCTTACCTCTTTTACTTATCAATGTCATAGGTCCTCATAAGTATCCATGTACAACAGTTCTAGTGGCTTACTTGTTCTTACTATGTTTCTGGCCTTGAAAAGACAACAAACATGCTTCCCTTTTGGACAAACTTCACAAACCTTACTTATACTAAAATTCTTGGAGGGTAAACCACTAACAAGATCTCGTGAAGCAAGCTTTTGTAATAATGATAACTGACATATCCACATCTTTTATACCAAAGTAAAGGATCATATTCAAAAACACTTAAACAGGTTAGATTGACATTAGGAAGCAAATCAAGATTTACCTTATAAATGTTATTGCATCTTATTCCTTCAATAACAGTCTCATTTCTCATAGTTAAAAATTTATCAAAAGTAAAATGAACATTATTTCCTTTGTCACAAAATTGTGCAATACTGAGCAAATTGTGTTTTAAACCTTTAAATAATAATACGTTATCAATCGAATGTTACAACAAAGTACCTATTTTACCAATACCAATAATTTCAGCTTTCATGTTGTCGCCAAAATTCACAATTCCACAATAGAAGGCTTTCAGTGAGAGGAACTTAGATTTTTCATTTATCATGTGCTTAAAATAACTGTTTTCAAGTTACCACTGGTTGTTCCCCTTCACTCTAGCCTACAAAACATATTAGGGTTTAGATTTAGTAATCCAAACTTGTTTAGGGCCTTTTCTAACATAATTGCCTTTTAAAGCATTCTTTTCAACCCACACATTCTTTATATAAGCACAGTTTGTTTCATTAGCCTTTTGCCTACGATAACATTCAAACATATAATGGAGTGTCTTACCAAAATGCGTGTGAATAGTATACTAAGGAAAACCAACATATTTCCTTTTATTCCATGACTCTTTCTTTTTCCTATTAAAACCTAACATATGTCTACCCCTATTGTGTGCATAAGCCAGTCAGGAGGTTCCTTGCCTGATTCTCACCTTTATTCTCTATTTTCCTTTACCTTTATCTAGTTTATCTCTTAAATCCCAATTTTGAATTTTTAAATTTATAACATGTTTAGATAGTTTTTCAACACAAGAGTTTAGGAAACAACTTACCTCAAAACAGTTATTAGGAAGAACAGGGATAGGAACTGGGAAAGGAATCGTAGATCTAATACTGATCCATCATTATTCTTATTACTATTTTTAGCAGATTGAACTTTCAAATATTCTTCTTTAAGCCTTACCAATTCAGTTTTAGTAAAAGATAATTCATTTCTTATGTTCTCAGTAGAAGCTTTCAGTTCACTTCACTCACGAGTAAGAGTAGTATTATTCTTTTCTAGTTCCATGGCCTTTTCTTTTAGGTTAGACTTTTCCTTTTTAAGAGTCTTTATTTCATTTTCACATTGGATTTCTTTTTATTCATGACTATTAAATCTTCCTTTAACTCTACAACATATTTCTTGACATCGACTTCATGAGTAGTATCTTCAGAATTATTCGCAAGAAAGCCGCACAATTCAATTAAGTTTCTTTTGAGCAAGTTTTAAAGACATTTTCCATTCAAATGCATTTACCTTAGAGTCATCATCAATATAATTGTAATTTTTCCAAACTGAGCCACCAAACAAAGATTTACTCTATAATCGAAGTCTTCATAATCAACTTCACTGTCATATGAATTTCCCCATACAGCCAACGTGACTATTCTAAACTCTTTCTTATCAAATTTATTTCCACGTTCCTTATCACATTCTTTGTTTCGTTCCTTCCCACAATCTTCATCCCATTTCGGGCAATCCTTAATCATGTGGTCTAGAATGCTACATTTAAAGCAACGATGAACATTCTTCTTAAATGAAGAAGTTATTGTGTTGCCCTTTTTGGCTAACTTTGAGTTGTTAAGGAACTTCTTGAAGTTGTGTGCTAGCAGACAACTTCATCGTCTAAGTCACTCACTCATATTTTCCTTGAGAGCAATCCCTTTGTCCTTCTGAATGGGAATTTGGTTCTTTCAGTTCTATCTTTTGTGTCATAAGGTTGCTAATCAAATCTTCAAGTTACAAATTAGAAAGATATTGGCCTCTTGGATAGTAGTAACCTTAGTCATCTATTTTGGTGGCAAACTGGGAAGAATTTTCCTAACCTTTTTTTCACTGTTGTAGGTCTTTTAAAAAGGAATTAATCTCGTTGATAATGTTAGTAAATCGATCAAACATATCACAAATATGTGCACTTTAATTCATTTTGAATACTTCATATTGAGTGGTTAGTAAATCTATCTTAGATTGTTACCTAAGAGGCACCTTCATGAGTTACTTTAAGAAAATCCCAAATCTCCGTAGCAGTTTTAACCCTAAGACACCAGTTGTCTTTTTAAGATAGCAAGCCATTTTGAATCAATTTTATAGCAGATGCATTTTTCTTTGTCTTCTTGTATTCCTCTGCATTGAACTCAGATTATGGGATTTCTTCCTTAGTACCATCAGCATTTGGTACGTGTACACTTGAAAGGACCATTTTTATATTCAACTAGACCTCATATTTAATTGAATCAATCAGCCATGCACTCTTTCCACCAACCATAGTGTCTTCCATCAAACGAAGGAGGGCGTTGATCAGAGTAGCCTTCCTTAAATCTCATCGGGTACTTGGACCATTTTGGATCTCTACTTAGGTGTTAGCCTATATCAGGGAGAACTTACTTTGTACCAATTGATAGAATGATCAAGCACTACTCAAAAGGGGGGGAGGGGTGAATTAAGTAATACGATAATTTTCATTTATTAACCAAGTTTTTAATTTTGTAAGCTTGTTTTTATCAAATCAAAATTTGAAAACAAAATGTAAATAATTGAGACACATATTTTTACATAGAAACCTCTTTGACTCGACAAGAGAAAAAACTACTACCTAATGGGTTTTAAAAATGATTTTAGGGATAATTATTAAAAAAAACCCAAATTTGCATCAAATTTTTAATTATAGCCCGAACTTTAAAAGTAACAATAAAATACTCAAGCTCTTAATTTTTTTCAATTATAGCCCAAACTTTAAAAATTTGCAATAAAATGCTCAAACTTTCAATTTTCTTCAATTATAGCCTGACGTTATTTGTCGTTCTCTAGATGGCCTCAACCTTTTACTTTTTGTTTGTTATTTTTGACACCTTAAATTACTCTCCCATTACAACATATTGCATCAATAATATCTTCATTTTTAGTTTGTTCTCCTGATGCCCGTAGTGTGAGACATCGAGGCTGCATAATCTGAAAATTAAAGGGTGAAGGCATCAAGAGAATAAATTGAAAATGAAAGGAAAAACTAAAATCAAACTACAAGGTCGTCAGGGCTACGTAATCTGATTTAGGTCTTTTTTAAACAACGACATTGTTTTAATTACATGATTAAATGATGTTGTTTCATTAATCTTCATTTGTTGTGTTAATTTTGGCTAACATGTATTAATAGTTAAGGTTTCTGAAACACGTGATAAGCCATGTTAGCAAACTTAACAGAAATACTAACTTTGGGCTAGAATTACAAAAATTGAAAGTTTGAGCATTTTATTGTTACTTTTTGAAGTTTAGGCTAGAATTAAAAAAATTGAAAAATTGAGCATTTTATTGCTACTTTTTAAAGTTCGGGCTGTAATTAAAAAATTGACAAAAGTCTGAGTTTTTTTTAGTAATTAACCCATGATTCTACTAACTCAAGAGCCAACTTAATAGTATATATGGATCATAATCTACCCTGCACCCCCGACTAATAAAGAACTACACCCACAATTCTCAACTCTCCAACATTCAACCTTGATTGTTGTTGTAGCTAATGAATGTGATCAAAAACTAAAAAGAAAGCTCTGTTTCCTAAACACTGAAAAGTGTCAACGGTGACGGTTTTACTTTGTAGTTTTTTCGTCTGGATCTGGTGGCGGTGTGTTTCGCAATGGACTAGACTGACGTCCGGGGAGGCTATGGTGTCTTTGGACCCGAAGGGTCCCTTGGCGAAGAAGGGTAAGACACGTAAACGTAAGGAAGTTGTTACTCCGCCAGCGTCGTCCTACCTTGCAGCAGTCACTGGGGGCCCGGTCGAGGGTAGCGGTGCGCAGCAGAAGGGCTGGCCAGCTGAGGAGCATGTGGATGTTGAAGATGGGGACATCACGCCGGTGGTCGAGGACCTGGGAGGCAGCATCCTTCTCTCCCAAAACCTTAAAGAAAAACTCGACAAGCAATGGGATAGGGCAGTCGTCTTGAAAGTTCTGGGCCGATGTATAGGCTTCTCTGTGCTCAGTAATCGGCTGAAGCTTCTATGGAAATTGCGGGGAAGGATGAAGCTAGTGGATTTGGAAAACGACTTTTTCCTGGTCAAGTTTCAGGAGGAAGGAGATTACTTCCGGGTCCTTACCGAGGGTCCTTGGGTGGTGTTCGGTCAAGGGGTCGCAGTGCAGCACTGGAGCCCGACCTTCCGACCTTCCACCGTCACAGTCACCCGTGCAGTCGTTTGGATAAGGATTCTAAACTTACCTATTGCCCGTTATCATCCGCGTATTCTCTATGCTGTGGGAGACCTGATTGGCACGACCGTTCGGCTAGATGACGAGACTCTCCTAGCCAACCGAGGTAAGTTTGCCAGGCTAGCAGTGGAGGTGGATCAGCGCGTACCCGCAGCCCACAGCGCGTACCCGCAGCTCTTCTAGGGGGGCTAAGGGTAAGGGTCTGGTCGCCCCGGCCCCGCCTCAGGAGGATAAGGGCCACCCTCCCGTGGACCCGACCACGGCTTCCTTCTCGAGTTCATCCATTAGTCTTAGACCCACGCCCTCTGATCGGAACCTTGCAGTCACACTCTCGTCCCACACTGAAATGATCTGTGACAACCAGATCATAGCGGCGCAGCTCCCGGAGCTCGTGGCGGAAACCCAGGGGATGGAGGGGGTGGAGGATCCCGGGGCTGATTCGGCCATCCATGGCCTTTTCGCTCCCGAACCGCCCGATATCGCTATGGATTCGACAGGATAGGAGGTCTCCTTGGCCCTAGGCCTGGCCAAGGACGACGTGCAGGTCCCTGATTCCGGGGAGCCTCAGGAAGGACCAGCAGAGGGCCCGGGCGTCGCCCAGAGTTAGGATTCTCTTTCCTCTCCTTGTTATGTCGATGTTCATCTGGAATCGTCAAGGTGCAGGAGGCTCTCAATTTCGGACCCTCCTACCTCATTACATCCGTAGCTATAACCCAGGCGTGTTGGCTTTGGTGGAACCCCGGATTAGCGGAGTTCGGGCCCAGAAGGTTATTAGGTCCTTAGGGTTTGATTTCTCCTTTCGCATTGAGGCGGAAGGATTTTCATGCGGCATTTGGCTCCTTTGGAATGAGGATTTTGACATTTCGATCGCTGTCACGCATCGGCAATTCTTACATACTACCGTCAAGTTTCGGTCTCTTTCCTTTGATCTTACAATAGTGTATGCTAGCCCGCAAGTGCACTTGCAATCCAGTCTTTGGGCAGCACTCATTTGGATTGGTACCTTTTGCTCTCGGTCGTGGCTTGTGGGGGGAGATTTCAACGCTAAACTAGAACTCTCGGACAAACGAGGCGGATCTCCCTCAGCCCTAGTAGTGAGCAGGCGTTTCAGGAGTGGGTCCAGCAGTGTGGGCTCCATGATCTTGGGTACTCAGGCTCTAAATTTACTTGGCGTAGGGGGCAGGTCAAAGCTCGTTTAGATAGGGTGTTTGGTTCGTCCGCGTGGGTCCAGCAGTTCCCGCATACGGTCAATCAACACCTTCCTTTCCTTGGCTCAAATCATCGGCCTATGCTCCTTCATTTCACCCCGGTTCGGACGAGGGCTAAGGGTGAGCCGCCGTTTCGTTTCCAGAATGCTTGGTTAACCCACTCAGAATTCCAGGACGTTGTCGTTGAGTCTTGGCACCCGACCGGGGGGGCCCTGAGCCATTCCTTGACCCAGCTTTCGGCCCACCTTCAACGTTGGAACCGTCAGGAATTCGGTAACATCTTCCACCGAAAAAAGAAGCTGCTGGCCCGTTTGGAAGGGATTCAGCGCGCCCTGTCAGCTGGAGCTCCGGACTCTTTAATCCAGTTGGAAGACCAGCTCAGCATCGAGTTATTACAAGTCCTGTGTGAGGAGGAACTATTTTGGCACCAACAAGCCCGATGTGACTGGCTTTCCAAAGGTGACTGCAACACCAAGTATTACCACACGCTCACCCTTTCCAAACGTCGGAAGCTGCATATTGAGCAGCTTCTAGATGCTAATGGCCACAGTGTCACTGAGCCGACCCAGTTGCGGGCTCTGGTTTCCGACTATTTCTTTCAGCTCTATAGCCTCGACGAAGGGACTCCTGAGTTGTTCCCTGTCACAGGCCCTTTCCCGCCTCTTTCTACGGCCCAGGCTCTGGCGCTTTGTCACCCTGTTCGGGAGGCAGAGGTCTCGTGTGCTGTCTTCGCGATGAATCCCAACAGCGCCCCGGGCGTCGACGGTTTCAATGCTCGCTTCTACCAGACTCAATGAGGGACAGTTGGACCCGGGGTAGTGGAGTTCATCCAGCGCATTTTCCGTCAGGACTGTTGGGACTAGGCCCTAAATAGCACTCTTCTGCTTCTGATCCCAAAAACCCTTCGCCGACTCAGGTGTCCCAATTCCGGCCTATTAGCCTTTGTAATGTGTTGTACAAGATCGTGTCTAAAGTTCTTGTGCACCGGCTGAAAGGCCTCATGTCCCATTTAATCGCGGCGACCCAATGCAGTTTTGTTCCTGGCCGACATATTACGGATAACATTATTATCGCCCAGGAAGTGATCCACTCTATGCGGAAGAAGTCGGTTAAAACTGGCTACCTGGCCGTCAAAGTGGATCTGGAAAAAGCGTATGATTGTCTTAGTTGGCCTTTTATTCGGGCGACTCTGGAGGACATTGGCCTTCCGGCCAATTTAATTTAGGTGATTATGCAATGTGTCACGACTTCTTCTCTTCGAGTTGTCTGGCAAGGTTCGGCTTCGAAGCCGTTTCGGCCTTCGCGTGGGCTTCGACAAAGGGATCCCCTCTCTCCTTACATTTTTGTTCTTTGTATGGAGAGACTAGGTCACCTCATTTTGGCGGAGGTGGCCAGAGGGGCTTGGAAACCGATAAAGTTGGGCCACTCAGGCCCTCCTCTCTCTCACTTATTTTTTGCGGATAACCTGGTGCTTTTCGCGGAAGCTGAGGACGGGTAGATACAGCATAAAACGCGTACATTGGATCTATTCTGCAGAGCTTCCAGACAGAAAGTGAACAAACCCAAAACTCGCCTTTTCTTCTCTCAGAATGTTTCTCGGGTGGCTCAATCAAATTCCCCCACACTTAGACCTTTGTACTCCTGGACAAAGTTTACAAGAGTCAAAAAGAACACAAGA
>JAOSBM010154357.1:0-12067 GCA_027568955.1 Erythroxylum tenue | reverse complement strand
TCTTTTCTTGTTGCCATGTTCCAGAGCATGAAATTATGTACAAGTGAATCTGTATTTTTGGATATTGAGACTGCATATGTATAAATTCACGTCTTTTGAGAGCACGAGGCTATACATCTTTTCTTGTTAAAGCTTCACTATACATCTTTACTTGAGCGTGAGTCAGCGTTTTATAAAAAACGTTACTGAGCGAGTCTTCATCTTATGAAAATGTTATTGTTAAGAAGCGAGTTTGCATCTTATTAAGATATGCAACTGCCAAAGATCAAGTTTATGTTTTATAACAGTGATTGTTAAAGACCAAGTTTAATCTTGCTGAGGCGGAAGAGCTAAAGAGAAAGTACACTTATTATGAGAGGGTGACTGCTTAGTAGCGCAGGCACAAATTTTCTTTTGTGTTATATTATTTTGTTATAAGAATACTTGATAACTTGCCATGGTTAACTTAATTTAGGCATACTAGATAAATTCATGAGCATTGGCAAGTCTAGTAGCCTCGGGCCTCCACAACCTATTTGGCCTCCTAGGGCTATGCACTGCAATTTCACAAAATCGTGAACGCTTGTAAACACAGTAATAGGGAGAGGAGAGGCTATGAAACCTTTTTCTAAATTTTATATCGGTTAATGCCCTACAGTTGGCCTGCTAAAGCTATGGACTGAAATTTCGCATATTCCTGAAGGCTTGTAAACACAGGAATATGGAGATGAGAGGCTATGAAACTTTTTTTTTTCTTCTCAATTTTATATTGGTTCATGCCCTGGTTGAATATTTGTGATATAATTAACTAATAGCATTCTTTATTATATGCATATTTGTTTAATTAACTAATATAGAACATAAAATCCATTTGATAAATATACTATGTAAATAAATTGATAATAAGATTATAATAATAAGATTCATATTACATTAATTTATATTTTATACTTAAATTATTCTTAATCGTTAGTCTATTAAAATTAGATACTAATATAATGGAAAAGGCTAGCAAACATTGTACTCTTTCCTATAAAAGAACTAGTCGATCTCATCAAATTAAATTTAGAGATACTTAAATAAATATATAAGTAATTATTAGGAAAACAAGTTTATTGAATCTGACTCGACATGAGAATTATATGTAGAAAATTAATTTTATGTCTATAAAAATTCTAATTGTGATGATTATATAATTGATTTTTTAATTTTTAATCTCCAAGGTATCTCAAAGAATTAGTTACTAATGATAGAGAAGTAATATGATTGGACTCAAATAAAGTAGATATTAGTTTCATACTTTAGCTAATTGAAGCATTATATGATAAAAAAGTTGAAGGATACGAAAAAAATCATGCACCAAAAGATTAGTAAAAATAATTTTAACGTCTCTTCCATTTAGGAGGGTTATGATGTGTTGTGGATGATAGTATTGAACTATAGATATTTTTTAATTAGAGAAAAATAAATTAAAGGAGTATAATTTATCTAATCTAAAATTATGTTTAGGGTTATAATTTATATCAATTGTAATGATATTTAAGATTATAATGTCACACATAAAGAATAATTAAAGAGAGAATAATGTAATTTAATCAAATTGGACTTAATTACAAAATTTGAGAAATCTTAAGGATAAATGTAAGATATTTGTTAAATAAGAACCCATATTAGATACTGAATTTTATTTGAGTCTAATTATTACTTAATTAGAACTAATTATAATTTTAGCTAAAAGTTAATCGAAACTATAATTATATTTCAATGAAATTCTTAAAATTCCGAAATCTAGTTATAAATAAGCATAGTTTCTATAAGAGTTAACATTCTTTGCTTACGCTTTCTACACTAATTATAAATTTCTCTTAATATATTCCAATAAACACCCTTAGAGGTAGAATGTTTGTGCTAATATACTAATTTTCAAGAACCTATATATTCAAGGGAAATTGTAAAAATATAATTAAATTTCACAATAAAATACAAATTTATAATAATACTTCATTATCATTATATGTATTAATCATATCATAGAATAGTTTTAATATTTAAGAAATTATGAAATTTTTTATTTTTTTCCTACTAAATGTTGATTCAGATCTTGCTCTAACTTTCAAACACCGATTTTCTCACATTTGAAGTTTCCTCCTAACCTTGTTTGTTTATCTTGCACCAGAAGACAACTTATTACCATCGTCATCTTCCACTATTTTCTCTTGTTCATGTAGTTGATTCGATGGTGGCAGTGAACAAGAACATTGGCAACATGATCAGTACCAGTTCTGAATAAACCTATCGCTCTAGGCTCATCAGTGGTGTATGCACCGTGATATCTGCACTTGCAGGAAGGTTCATCAATGCCAGCCATTCGATTGCCGTTTAAAAGATTCAAAGGAATAATCATATATGATATATTTCAAATAATAAGCCTAAAACACACATATTTTACAACTAGGGATACTTCCATTGAATTACTACAATTTCACGTTTAAACTTGACCTGGGAAATCCACTCACAGAATCTAATATAATCATACAAATTTATTCATTCAAGTTTAACATCAATGCTTTACATTCACATTATAAAGGCTAAGGCATCCACACATTCAGATCTAAGTTGCAGATTTGCTAGAGACTGCTGTGATTTCGTTTTCGTTTCTAATATCTGGTGTTTCTTTTTTTAGGTACGTAACCAAGAGATTTTTAATGTATAGAAGTCTTTGATAATTGTTAAGTCTGCAACAGCTTGGCACCATTACTACGTGTTATTCTTGACACAATTAGTTTAACAAAATGAAAACTGAATGATAAATAGATAAATAGCTTTTATTAAAACAAGAAATATGAGGACTCTAGACCAATTAAATTGTCAGATTAATCAAATACGATATCCATGATAATGAAAATAACAAATATCGACCTTCCTTCTTTCCTTCCATTAGAAAGCGAACGGTAAATTATAGTAGGAATAACATATTTAAAAGTATCTAATGTTTTTTAAAAAATTCAATTTAATGTCCAATTTTTAAAAATTTCAGTTGACTAATCTTTTAAATTTTCAATAATTCAATTCAAAAAATTATTTTTGATGATATAACATATCTACTAAATATCATGTAGATGTCTATCTATTATATACATTAGCAAAAATTAACGTTTTGAACTAACTTGTTAAAATTTTAAACAGTTAGCTACTCAATTAGAAATTTTAAAAACTCGACCATGAATTGAAAAAAATTTTAAAAATTGACCACTTTAGTATTGGTTATCCCACTATAGTACTATAGTTCAAGTATATTTTTTATTGAATCCAACTTATTCAAATATAACAATAATAACAACCTAATGAAAATTTCGATGATTCATAGGATTTAAGAAAGTTCAATAGTACATAATGTTACCCCTAACTAGTAGAGAGGTTGTTCTGATAGACTCACATAGAAAAGATTAAAAGTAATAAAATACAAATAAATAAATACGTATAAATAAAATACAAAAATAAGTTATACAATAAATATAGAACAAGGTAAAGAATAAACATAAAAGATAAAATAAGTAAATAAATACTCAAACAAGAAAGAAGACAACTAAATAAATTAATCAAACAAGTCATTACAAAAAAATATTTAAGCTAAATACAAGATATAAGACGACCTCTTTATGTGATATCATTTATTCGTATACTATTACACCAATGTTTTATATTGAGAGTCGTATCCTCGATAAATTTCAACAGAGTCATATCAGTCTTGATAACCTTCCTCCAATTCTTCTTAGGCCTTCTTTTTTTTTTCCTCTTACAATCTATAAGTATAATCATATTACATCTTCTCACTAAAACTTCGAGGTATCTCCTCTTAATATACTCAATCTACCTAAGCCTTGTCTCTCTTAATTTTTATTAAAATTATCCACCTTTTTCTCTTACCATTATATTCATGACCTTATCTCTTCTAATAATATTGCACATTCAACGGAGCATTCTCATTTTTGCCACCATTAGCTTATAACTATGCAATTGTTTGATGGACCAATACTCTGTTCCATTGAGCATGACCAACCTAATCACTAAATGATAAAATTTACTTTTGAGCTTGAGTAATATCTTCTTGTCACATAAAATTCCTAATGCAATTCTCTATTTAAACCACTATGATTTAATACAGAGAAGTATGTCTTCGTCAATCCATACATTGCTTTGGATGATAGATCCTAAATACATAAAATAATATTTCATTGGTATAACTTCTAAATTAATCTTTACCTCCACATCAAAAGTCACCCCTGTTGAATTTAAAGTCCTTCAACTCTAAGGTATTCCTCCAAAGTTTTAGCTTGGCTTTTTTGTCTTATCTACTAAAACAATATCATCAGCAAATAACATACATTAAGGTACGTCCCTTTGGATATTCTTAGTGAGCTTATCCATCACTATTGTAAACAAAGAGGAGCTTAATAAGGAGCCTTATTATAGCCCAATATCAATACAAAAATGTCATATATCTCCTCTCATCATCTTGACTGTAGTCTTTAGACCTTCATACATATTTCTAATAACCTCTATATAGATAATAAGAACTCCTTTAACTTTTAAACACCTCCACATGATTTCCCTATATACCTGTCACACACTTTCTCTAATCAATAAAAACCATATATAGGTTGCATTGTTTGTCATTATAATATTCCATTAATCTTTTGATGAGATGTAAAGCTTATGTCGTGGACCTTCCTAGCATGAAGCCAAACTAGTTCTCTGAGATAGTAATTTGATCCCATAGCTTCATGGTGTGACCAAGTAATTTGATCCCTATATACTTGTTACAATTTTGGATATCCCCTTTGTTCTTGTATGGAGGAATTAGCATACTAAGTCTATACTCATCTAACATTTTAGGGGACTTGAGAATCACATTAAAAAGCTTTGTTAGTTGAGTAAGGCTCTCTTCACCTAGGTTCTTCCACTCTTCTATGGGGATCTCATCAAGCCTTACTGTGTTCCACTCGTCGTCTCCTTTAAAGCTATTTTAAATTCTTCCATTGTAATCTACCAATAAAAAGTAAACTTATGATATCTCTCACACGTGCTTAGATCACTTAAAGATATGTTGTTCTTTATGCCTTCATTAAAAAAGCTATATAAGTATCTATGCCTTCTTCTTTTCATGTCATTTTTAGCTATGCTTCATCAT
This sequence comes from Erythroxylum tenue, assembly GCA_027568955.1. Classification (NCBI taxonomy): domain Eukaryota; kingdom Viridiplantae; phylum Streptophyta; class Magnoliopsida; order Malpighiales; family Erythroxylaceae; genus Erythroxylum; species Erythroxylum tenue. Next base: position 6,897 of record JAOSBM010154357.1, on the reverse strand, counting down.
TTATACAATGAACTTAATCTAAGTCTCTTGCTTTTTAATCTCTAGCTATCGCCAACTTAAATATATCATTTTTTATCTTTAATTTCCAATTGTTGGTATAATTTCTTATAACCTCTACTTTTAGCTTCTGAGATTATTTTCTTTACCTCTCTCTTTTCCAGTTTGTAACTTTCTCTATGGTGTTATCCAATAGAGTTTTGTAGACACCCTTCTTGATCTTAACATTTTTTTGAACATTTTCATTTCACCATCAAAACTCCATCCTACTACTCCTAGGTCCTTTAGAAACATCCAAAATATCTTTAGGTGTATTGTTTTCTCCATATATTACTAATCTCTAACTTGTTTAACCGTATCCCTTTTCATATTCTACCATTTGACTCTGCTACACCTCTTAGGATTTGTCTTCTTCCTCCAATCGTTAATTATAAGATCCAAAACTAACAATTTATGTTGAGTTGACAAACAAGTATTAAGTATCACCTTACAATGTTTGCAACTAGGTTGATCACTTTATCTTACGAGAAAGTAGTCAATTTGAGTTTTTGTGGTTCAGTTCTTAAAAGTCACAAATGCTCCTCTTTTTTGTTGAAATAGATTTGGTTCTACCACGAGATCCAATGTAGTAGTCCCACTATCATTCCTATCATCATACTCAAAACCCCTATAAGTCCATAAATATATGTCTAAGGTTGCCCTTATATGACGATTAAAGTCTCCTCCCAAAATAATTCTCTTGTCAAAGGAGGTATATGAATGATCTCATCTAGCTCTTCTCGATGTTCTAAGAACTTACTTTTACCAGTCAACATCTATGATTCTTCTAGGCCCATGGGAAAATGGTCAAATTTGACCCTAAGTTTTATACCAGTCGACAAGTTTAACCTAAACATTATCAAAAGTCGTCATCAGTTATATGTCAGGTAATTGATGACCTCACACTTTCTAATATTACTTTATTTCAAAAGTGAGCCCCACATTACCACGCCTCATATGACAATATAGCACCCACCTTCTTCAAAATAAAAAATGTATTCATTTTAAACATTTGGGACACATTGTATTTAATTAATCCTAATATTGATTAACTTAAACAAGCATATTAACTTAACTAATCAGAAAATAATTAATTGCCTCAGCCTCTTACCAAAAGAGAATCACTGTCATCAGTATTTCCCAAACATAAAACCCCAGCTGAACCAACAACACCAAATTGTTACTTCTTTAAGGGTTAGATACACAATAGCAACAACCCTCCCATCATCAACTTCACAGAAAAATATCCTACCTCACACCTTTTTTGTCAACTTTTCCAGAGCAAAGCATCAATATGCAAGAAAAATGGGAAAAAAAAACCACCACCAAGCAACAACATCATTGAGACTTGGGATAAGGAGCGGAGGGGTAGAGATCGTGGAGTTCCAAAGAGGCCACATTGTGTGCTCCACAGGAAGAAAAGACCGTCACAACAAGTTCTGCACGACTAAAGGCCCCAGAGACTGACGAGTTCGTCTCTCAACCCACACTACCATTCAATTCTACGACGTCCAGGACAACCTCGATTATGACTGACCAAGCAAAGTCATCAACTGGCTCATCAATAAAGCCAAGACCGCCATCGACAAACTCGTTGAGCTTACCGTATGGGACCGATCAACTGCTACCACCAATACCTCTTCCGCTAAAGCAAGAACCACTCAACAACAAAATGAAGAAGAAGAAGAGCGCGCACAAGAAATGATAGTCAAAGTCAGTATCATTTTTTTTATGGAGAATGCTGCTAGTCCTGCCATTGTTAGTAACAGGAAACAAAATGCCACTATAAAGCCCCCCAAAACTACACAATCAACAAAAGTAGTAGTGTCATATGATGTCCCAAACAAGTAGCAACAGCAGCCTATGTCAGAAACAACCCTTCCAATTTTCTTCCACCATCATTAGACTCCGATTCCATAGCTGATACTGTCGTCTTTTTTTTCCAAGCTTATTTTGGAGTTGAAAAATGACTAGCAGTCTAGTTTGGAGGAGATGTGGGGCTACTTTTGAAATAAAATGATAATAAAATAAATTTATTAATTTTTTAAAAAAGTAGACCTCACATTGTCGAGTCAAAAATAAAATAATACTAGCAAGTGTCAAGTGATTATGTTTCTAAATGTTACAATCTTATATGTACTCTCTAAAATATTAGGGATAAATTTATCAACGGGTGTAAAACTTAGGGTCAAAATTGACCCTTTTGTTGCCCAAAATTCATCAAATGACTAGCCTTTGTTCTATCATCTGAAGTCAAAGCTATTACTCCTACCCTAATGCCCAACACAGGCTATTGAAGATAAGTCTAACAAGTCTCTAAACAACTCTAATATTGCTCAAGAAAGAGAATAGTAATTAATATTAAGAACCAAAACAAGCATCGCAATAAACAGATATAAAAATCACAAGTACAAACAACCGCAAGTGAATCAAAATTAGATGCTCCAAAATCTAAACCACTAATAGCAACTAGGTTTCTACATAATGCTAAAACACATTACTATATAGTTAAGAAAGACCAAACAAAATGTTGAAAATTATCAATAAAAAAGAACTTAAAACTTTTAATGAATGGATAAAGACTGAAAATTGAAATCCCAACACTCAAAAGGCAACAAATCAGCCAAATAGAGAAGAAAAATTTATGAAATATCAATTAACCAAAGAAGAAAATTAACCAAACCGATTCAATCAATTTAAGATGTCACACGTCAACTATGTATCTTCTCGTCCAAGTTAGCATCATTTACTAAAAATTCCTTCATTGTGGGACTCACTTTGGATCTGCAAAAGGAGAAGGTAAAGCAAACAAAATTTCAAAAGCTAGACGAGAAAACGTCTGAAAGAGGATTTAAAATCGATCAAACTTGATCAAATCTAAGCTATCAACAAAAATGAGATTCCAAAATCAAGACCTAAAAAAAGATCTATTTTTTCCAATATTTTCTGACTAACTTTAGAAGCTGCGCTTACAAGAATATGAAAAAGCTAAAAGTAGTAGTAATAATGATAATAATAGTAACAATATTATATAATAATATTTTATTATTATTATTATTATGTAAACTCTTTTTGGTACCCAATAATCTAACACCAAAACCACAAATTTTACAAAGAAATAACATAATGTCAATAAAGAAGCAGCTTCAATTTAGTCGTCGTTTAGGAGACAAGAAGCAAAAAAGAAAAGAATACCATAAATCAAATCACTAACAGTTCAATTAGCAGCCAACATAGTGACTACAAACAAGCACGGACTGAGACTACAGTCAAGACAAGCAAGACAAACCTCCAATCATAAATTGGAGGCAACTACTAGAAGAGAAGCACGCAATCGTTCAAATATCCCACCACCCAATCACAAAATCAAATCTCATAAATGTATCGGGAACACGTAAAGCTTCGATCTTGCAACTTTTTAACAAGAACTCAGATAAAAATGATGGTGAAATGTAAAATCTACACACCATGATGAATAATAAAGAACGCTCAGTTAGAAATCCAAATCTATATAAAGAAAAAAGATATGACAAAAGGCATGAATATATGCGACCATAGTTAACAATCTAATTAAAAGGGCAATGATTGTGAAAATGGAAACTCTTGGTAACGAAAGACCTCCCTTGCCGGCGGTTGAAGATCGGGCCACTAAAAAGGTCAAACTTTGAGGAGATGCAGGGGATTCTACTAGCTATAGAGATTGCCTTGTTAATGGAGCTGTTATGGAGTCTTCCATGGAGGAAGTTTTTGAAATTTCAGAGGTTGTTCTGAATGAGGGAGATATTGCTATTGACTAATCGTGATCTTTTCCCGTTATTCAAATCTCTAAGGGTTTGAAAGACAGATTGTGTAATAATCTTAGGAAAGCGATCATTGTCAGTCTTCTTGGTAGGACGATTGGCTATAAAGCTTTATGTTCCAGATTGCAGAGTATGTGGGATATTTCTCAAGCTAGAATTCTGGACATAGGAAGAGGTTTCTTTCTTGTTCAGTTCTCAGATGATGCCGATTACAATAAGGCTTTATGTGAAGGGCCATGGGTTATTAATGGGGCCTATCTTTTAGTTCAAAAATGGACTCCAGATTTCAGAGTCTCCAATGGAACAGTAACTTCTACCACTGTGTGGATTCGTCTTCCTGAACTACCATTGCAGTATTATTCTGTGAAGGTGTTATCAACTGTTGCTGCTGCGATTGGGCCAGTTGTCAAAATTGATTATAATACTAGTGAGCTACACCGTGGTAGATTTGCTCATGTTGCTGTTACTATTAATATTAATGAACCTCTAGTTTCCATGTTGCAGATTGATAATGAAATTCAGAAAGTAGAGTATGAGAATCTTATTAACATTTGCTTTGCTTATGGTCGGATTGGGCATTCTGATCTCTACGGTCCTCATAAAAGCTCAACAGATTCAGGTGCTAATAAGGGTGGGGGCGATCCGGACTCAAATTTCGGTGAGAGTTCTGGGCGTTTCGAGGCATGGATGGTGGTAGAAAAACGTGAAAGGAATGTTAGAGGATCAAATTCTTCTTTAGGGAAGAATATCTCTTCCAATAAACAAGGATCACATTTTGCCATATTGGATGAGATAAATGACGACTTTCAAGGAGATATTCCATCTAACAAAGAAAAGGTGCCTTTTAACAATAACATTCCTAATTCCTCTGACTTTGACCAGGAGAATTCTCATATTTTTTCCTCGCGTGACTTGGAAGCTTCATCATCACGTGGTAGAGGCTCTATTAAAAAACAAGGAATGACACGTAGCCAATTTTCTAAGAAGAAGGGTCCATCTGCTAACATCGCTAAACCCACTTTCGAAGATTTTTTTGAATTCAAAAATAAAGTGGCGACTGAGGATAACCTCACTGTTCTTCCGTCGAATTTAAATCCCCAGCTGCATTCTGTGGTCGGCAAAGAACGTCGTGTTTCTCTGAGTACCCGTCCTGCAAGTTCAGATATTCATATAGAAGGAGTTGTTGCTTCTAAGCAGAATGTAGGACAGTATTCTTCTAGACCTCCTGATGAATCTAATGCCTTTGTTAAGGAAAATTCTGACCTTATACATGTTGATGGTTCTCGGATGTTGCATTCAGACGGTTTGATTAATGTTGAAGATGAAGTGTCATCGGAGGAGAATGAGCCCTTTGATCCTCACCTTAGGGAGGATTAAGTTTTACTTATCTTTGATGGTTAGTCTCCCTTTTTTGTTTTAGGGTTATGTCTATTTTATCGTGGAACTGTCAGGGAACCAAGAGCCCCTCCTTCTTGCGTTCTTTAAAGTGCTTTTTTCAGCTTCATAAACCATCTATGGTTGTGCTTCTTGAACCTCGAATTAGTGGTACTATAGCGGATAGGTGTATTTCTAAAATTGGTTATGCTTGATCTCACAGTTGGAGGCTAATGGTTTTAGTGGAGGTATCTGGATTCTTTGGCAGCAAAATTGGTCAGTTGAAATTCTTGTCAATCACTCCCAATTTGTTCATACGCGTATTTGTGAGAAGGGTAAATTCCTTTCTTTCTTCACTGCTGTCTACGCTCATCCTTCTATTACTATTCGTAATAGAGTTTGGCCTCTGCTTCAGCTTATTAATGATAATATTCAGGATCCGTGGCTCATTATGGGTGATTTCAACTCCTTGCTTTCCTCTTCAGAAAGGCGTGGAGGCTCTGTTAATCGTTCAGGGACTTGTAAACCTTTTCAGGAATGGTTTACTAATTCTAATCTTATTGATATTGGCTACAAGGGCCCTGATTTTACATGGAAAAGGGGTTTGCTTCATGAAAGGCTTGATAGGGGTCTTTGTAATGCGGCTTGGCGTTTTAAATTTCAAGAAGGCTCGATTACTCATCTTGCTAGAATTTCCTCTGATCATCGACCTCTTCTCATGAGTTTTATGGTTACATTCCTCCGGTTAAAGATAGACCTTTCAGGTTTCTCCAGGTTTGGTTGTCCCATACTGATTTCCCAGAGTTTGTTGCTCGGAACTAGTCTATTCAAGATAAATTTATGACTGATTTGGGGATTTTTAGCAAGAAACTTCAGAATTGGAGCATTGAGATCTTTGGGCACATTTTTCGTAAGAAGAAAGAACTCCTTGCGAGAATTTCTAGTATTCAGCGCACCCTTGGTCTTAGGCAGTCTCCTTCTCTTGAGCTGTTGGAAGTAAAATTAATGAAGGAGCTCGAGGAGATTCTTCTTCGTGAGGAGCTTTTCTGGTTTCAAAAATCACGTAGTGATTGGGCTTTATGGGGTGATAAAAATACCTCTTTCTTTCACCAAAGAACAATTCGCAGAAGGAAGAGAAACAGGATTGAGTTACTTAAAGATGATTTTGATGTGTGGCATGATGATCCAGGTATTCTTTGTTCTTTGGCTGTTAATTATTTTTCTAATCTTTATCTGGAAGACTGCTCTTCTAGGTCCTCTTATCATCTCAGAGGGTGCTTCCCTATTCTTGGTGACAGTGTGTTAAGTTGTGCTACCAATTTTACTAATGATGAGATTAGAAAAGCTCTTTTTGATATGAAACCTTGGAAATCGCCAGGAGTTGATGGTTTACTGGCGGGTTTTTATCAGTCTCAGTGGCATAAGGTCGGGTTGGATGTTTGTAATGAAATTCGTCGTATTCTTCATGGCAGTGGAATTAGCTCTCAAATGAATAAAACTCTTATCTGTTTAATCCCAAAGGTTGATGTCCCCAAGAACATCTCTCAGTATCGACCTATCTCTCTTGGTACTGTTATGTACAAGATTGTTACTAAGGCTTTAGCTAATAGAATTAAAATGTTGATGCCTTCTCTTATTGGGCCTACTCAGACTAGTTTCGTCCCTGGTAGGCATATAACTGAGAACA
>JAOSBM010154342.1:0-12070 GCA_027568955.1 Erythroxylum tenue | reverse complement strand
AAATCACGCATTAGTATAGACTTTACGTTCAATATACAAAATGCATAAGAAGGGGGGTTGAATTGTGTATCCTTTTTTGTGAATACAATCCTCTTTTTAATTTCTTTGAAAACTTGCGTTTTCAAACTATTGAGTAAGAATCACGATGTATTGCAATTAACTTCTATATATTGGTATAAAACAATAGAAATTAAAAGTAGAGAGTTCAGAAGTTGACACAGCGATTTTATCCTGGTTCACCCCAAACCGTGGGCCACGTCCAGTCCTCAGAATCCTTTCTGAGATTTCACTATTGTTCTCAAACTGTACAAGTATTCTTTTTCACAAAGCCTCTTCGGGTCTCTTACACTAATTATTCTTTTTCTCATTTAACCTCTTCAGGCTATCAGCTTTTCCTCTCTCTTATAGAATGATATTGCGAGCTTTGTTACAGAAATGATAGCTCTCGTGTTTCGCACAAATACAGTGTTTAGAAACTTAAGATCAGTATCTCAAATCACTAATTGAATTCACTAACTTTTTTTCGTTGTTTGCTAAGCTTTCCCAGTCTTCGACTCCGACTTGTATTTATAGCCTTCATTTTCAACTGCTTCTTTTTTCTTGTTTCTTGATTCTTTGAAGAAACAGTTATTCAGTTGAGTTCAGTAACTAACTCAAACTGATTAATCATCCGACGTAGTATCGGGTCTTCGTCTTATATCGCTTCCGTCTTACTTTTTCTTCTGTTTTAATTTGCTTCCAGTTCCATCTTAGTTTCTTTCGTCTTAATTTGCTTCAACTTCCGTCTTAGTTTGCTTTAGCTTCTGTCTTAGTTTGCTTCAGCTTCTGTCTTAGTTTCTTCCGTCTTAGTTTGCTTCAGATTCCGCCTTAGTTTTTTCCGTCTTAGTTTGCTTCCTCTTTCATCTTAGTTTCTTGAGTCTTAGTTTGCTTCCGTTTCTGTTTTGGTTTTTTCTGTCTTAGTTTGCTTCCGCTTCTGTCTTAGTTTCTTTTGTCTTAGTTTTCTTCTGCTTCCATCTTAGTTTCTTTCATCTTAGTTTGCTTCTGCTTCTGTCTCAGTTTCATCTTAGTTTGCTTCCACTTCCATCTCAGTTTGTGCTTCAGCTTCCGTCTTACCAAAATAGTTCATCACTTTCTAATATTATTATTACTTGATTTTCATCAAAATTATTTAGACGTGAAGTCATTTTGACTTAACACACTTCATTCTGAAAAATCCAAACAATCAAAAAAATCACCAAGATTGTTAACCTTGCGTCAACAGGAACAGAAGAAAGGGAAAGGTTTGACTCATGGTGAAGATTCTAGAAAGAAAGAGAAAGCACCACAGGCAACTAGATCTTTGGTCTCAATTTTGTAAAATCAGCCAGTAAAATCAACCATAGAAACATAAATTAAGAGGAAGTTGGTATTTGAAAGAAAGAAACCTCCACCTCAACAACAACCTCTTTCTTGGTTGGCAAAAGAAAGTAAGAAGCAGAAGACTAGTCAAAAAAAGAATATCTTAATTGATGTTCAACAAAAGAAAAAGTGAGTTGAACACATTTCAGCACATTATAATCCTTCTCAACCTATCGGAAAAGAGGATTTAAGATTGAAGGTGATGAAGAAGTTATACCTGTCAGGAGTAGAAGCTCAATCATTCTAAGACAACCTTTGACAAGGTTGGTCAAGGTATAAATCGAACCAATATTAATCAATAATCGATCAATACATCTGTTAAATCATGGAGAGAAAAGATTATATGGTGTTCTGCGAGATGAAAAGTCAGAACCATATCCGATGCAGATGTCTAAAGATCGATATACTATTTACTCAGTCACAAACAGAACAGTGATCAAGATTGTACCTGACATACAACCAAAACCTTCAAACATTGTGCGCAATGAAGACAAAGGGAAGAAGAAGATGTATCCAGAAGGGAATACAAATGATCTTACAGAAGATCAGATTCAAGCAGCTGTGAAGAACATAGATGAGGCATGTAATGCAGCTTAACCTAGAGGAATCTATATTTCACATCATATTTCAAAAGCATCAGGAAGTCGGTGCGGCCACTTCACCACAGATGAAAATTTTTAGGTAGTTGGAAGAATAACAGAAGGACAGTACAGAACTATCTGGGTTAAAGGTATTAGTTTCAACTTAGATACTTTTATGCATCTGATTATGCACTTTAGACCTTTGATTTTTATATCTTCAATTAAAGATGTACTACACCTTCTTGGAAAACCAGTTCAAAAACTACCTAGACCTAATGACCTTGATCTCGCTAAAGGAAAACAATCTTTCAAACCTCCTGTTATCACAATCATAGAATTAGATGTTCTACCTTCAGAAACATCTGTTGCTACAAAGTTCCTTTAACCAAGAACACCTCAACAGGATTCTACTATTGTCTTGGAAGAAGTTAGTCACACACAGTAGGGAAGTCATGAAGCCTTGGTAAAGGAAATTGAAGAAATTCATGACAAGGTTAATGATCTGCATGACTTAGTGGGTGATTTACATGAGGAAGTAGCTGATTTACGAGTTTCTATAGAAGAAGACCTCAAGCTGATCCACACTGATATGCAACAAATGCTCTCTGAAATTATGAAGCATCTTTGGTAAAGTTTTTTTGATTAATAACAAATAGAGGGAGAAGAGAGAAGCAGAAGAAAGATAGGAGAAGAGCAGAAGCAGAAGAAAGATAGTACATGGGGAGACCAGAGACAAGAAAAAGAAGATAGTATTGATTGCAATTTTTTACTTGTGTATATCTTTTGTTGTCTTCTTATCCCTTATCTAAATAATATTCGTTTATCTTTCTAAAGTTATGATTATTTGTTATCAACAAAAAGGGGGAGATTGTTAAGTCAAGATGACTTCACGTCTATTAATTTTGGTGAAAATCAAATAATAATAATATTAAAAATAAATGAACTATTTTGATAAGTGTGTTAAGCATGCAGCAAAAACACAGATGAAGCGGAGAAACACAGAAGAAGTAAAAAGACAGAAGAAGCGGAGAAACACGGAAGAAGCAAAAAGACAGAAGAAGCGCGAAAAACATAGAAGAAGTAGAAAACACAGAAGAAGCGTAGAAAACACAGAAGAAGTGGAAAACACAGAAGAAATAAAAAGACAGAAGAAGCGTGGAAAACACAGAAGAAGTGGAGAAATACGGAAGAAGTAAAAATACAGAAGGAGCGTGGAAAATACAGAGGAAGTGGAAAATGCAGAAGAAGCGCGAAAAACACAAAAGACGTGGAAAACACAGAAGAAGCACGGAAAACACAGAAGAAGCTTGGAAAACACATAAGAAGTGTAAAACACAGAAGAAGCATGGAAAACACAGAAGAAGTGGGAAAACACAGAAGAAGAGGAAAACACAGACGATACGAAGTCGAAGACACGCTAGTACATCGGATAGTTAGTTAATTGAAGTTAGTTACAGAACTCAACTAAATAACGGTTTCTACAAGAAACAAGAAGCAGTTATCAAGAAGTAGTTGGAGACGAAGGCTATAAATACTAGTCGTAGTCGAAGATTGATCTAGTTTTTGAACTTTCAACATTTAGCTTTCAAGTTAAAATTCTGTACTCAAAGTGCGATATCTGAGAGCAAACTCTACTGTAATAAAAAGCTCGCAATATCTTTTTAGTGAGAGAAAGGAAAGGCTGAGAGCCTGAAGAGGCTAGGAAGCAAAAAGAATACTTGTGTAAGAGACCTGAAGAGGCTCTATAAGAGAGGAAAGATTACTTGTAATTTTGAAGAAGTATAGTGAAATCTCAGACGGACTCTGAGGACTGAATGTAGCCCAAGGTTTGGGGTGAACCAGTATAAAATTATCGTGTCTATCTTCTAAATCTTTACTTTAATTTCTATTGTTCTTAAACAGGTATATAGAAGTTATTTGCTATTTAACTATGTAGATATTTTGTATAACATTTTTGATATTCATTTAAGAGTTTGAAAAAGATCGTTTTCAAAGAAATATCAAAGGGGTTTGTATTCACAAAAAGAATACACAATTCAACGCCCTTCTTGTGCATTTTGTATATCGTACGTGAATTCTATAGTAACAAGTGATTTACTTCACAAACATCTCTAGAAGGGATTCTGACTTAATTCTGGCTTTATGACCTTGGAAATTGAGAGCGAAAATGGTAACCTAATGCTGTCCTATTTTGAAGTAGCTTGTGCTATTTGTCTATATCTCTTGATTTAGAGGTCCAAATGGTCTGAATGTTAGTGCTATAGAAACTAGAGACATAGAGGAAACATGTTTAGAAGACTTCGAAACCCAGTTCTGACGTTTTCTATATGCATATTAAGGAACAAGTAATGGTTATGAGTGGAGAGAGTTTCTGTCACGACTGTGACATTGCTTTCGTTTTCGATTTTTACCGCATCTTATCCGAACCTTTATGAATTTATATGAAAATTTTTAAATACCTAGAAATAAATGAAATAGGACTTGCTATATGTGAATTGGGTGACTGAACATTGGAATTTAATATTGATCATAATGCTACAAAAATTTACATGTACATAATAAATTATCTGTATGCATATTCATTACTTATATGTGTATAGTATGATTATAAAAGTTTGATTTTGATACCCTTCAAATGGTGGTGAATTATGACTTGCATGCATGAACATGAATAATGATTTTATGACATAAAATGTATATCAAATAACTTGTCAATATATTAATCATGAAATTGGTAAATGATTAAAAGAAAATGTTATATTGCCTGCTTCATTGTCTTCGTGATGGATAGATAGGCATGCCTATAGGGTTATAGTGCAGCTATTATAGTTTGACACTACCAATGTCCACAGTTTGATACTTTCGGGTATCTACAGTTTGATAACTTCAAGTATCCATAGTTCGATATTTTTGGGTATCCACAGTTTGATATCTTTGGATATCCACAAAACCTGTTGTCCACACCCATAAAAAATGTGCAGGCTTAACACAGAAAGGAAACTTAATAGTCATAAGTAAGAAATACAACATGACAACATGAATAATTGGTATTGATGAATAGTTGTATTGATTGTAATGATGTGCAATTATATTGATAATTTGTATCAATGAGCATTAAATATCAATATTTGACTTATAAATGTGCATTTTTGGTATATGGATAATATGTTGAAGCTTATTTGCATTATGTCCTTTGTTAAGTATGCATAATTGTTTGCATGAGTATTGAATATCAACGTTTGGTTTATGAATGTGAATTTATGGTATATGAGTTGTGATATTTCTGAATGTGTGTACTTGGCAGATGATTGCTGTGAGTGGTCATCCAAACTAAGTATTTTCCCTACTAAGCTTTCATGCTTAGCACAGGTCTGAAAGACAAGAAGAGAAGCATACATAGTATGATCCGCCTCAAGGAAGCTTGAAGCTTAGGACATGACTTGCATGGACATAAGTTGGCAAAAGGAGGCTTAGGAGCTGAAATTGGATCAGATTTGAAGTCTGAATGTTCAAGATAAGGGGCTGAAACAATTCCCATCTCAAAGGCCCAACATTCAAGTCTAATGTTCCTAAAGATCTATTAGAGCTAATGATAAGAGCTAGCGCCAAAGAAATGAAGCAAGCATTCAATTGTTTGATCCAAAACCTTTAAGAGATAGAGTCGATGCTGTTGAATCAGATTGCATCTCATAAAGGTTCAAGAGGCATTGTCTTACTCCTCAAAGCCTGACATGAAGTGTCCAAAGGCCCACATTGAGTCAAATTGTAAGAACTCATATAAAATATCATGTGACAACTATGTTCCACTTAAAAATAAGGAGAAGGATGTGCTCCATAAGGTTCAATATGTTTAGATCATGTTTTAATTAATTTCTTTTTTGTTTTCCTTGAAATAAGGTCATCTAGTCAAAACCTTTCTAAGTTTTTTTTGTTTCCTTTCATTTTAGAGGTTGATTTGTTTCCTTTTATTTAGTTTCTACCTTAGGACATTAATTTAGAAATTTTTTCCTATAAATAGGCACCCTCTATATACTTTGAAGAGGATTCGTTCAGAGATAATATTGAGTATTATTCTGAGCATTTTTGCTTTCTTTGTATTATATGACAATACTTGACTTATTAAAAGCGTGGTACTCCTTTGTGGTGTCCCAAGGATAGAGTTCTAAAGATAAATTCTCTTAGGGTTCTTTCCATTGATCAACATTCCTTTAACCCTCTTTGCATTCTATTTCTATCTTTCAATTTTGTTTCTTGTGCTTCCGTATATGTGTTTGAATCTAGCCATTCCCGGGCATAGCTCTATCTTGTTAAAGATTCTCTAGGACAAGTTCCTATTGGGTATCACATCATTTGGTACTATAGCTTTGGTTGCTAGATTTTAAATTGCCATCTTTTTGTGTTGTTTATTTTCGTTCTTCTTCTTTGTCCATTTTTCATCCATTGTTTCATTCACTTTTCATTTGAGTTTTTAGCTGATTAGTAGGTGTTTCTTAAAGTTCAGAATCTCTTCTTTCTCCTCATTTTGGAATCATTCCAATCCGAGCTTTATAAAGCAAGTTACACTAAGTTGAAATTTGAGCGTCCAGCTTCTTAAAACTTGCACTTTTTGTTTCCATATTTATTTCTTTGAACTTCAAATTATCTATAAAAAAAAGAGAAGAAGCATAAGTCAGAAAAAAGAAAAAACAATTATAGTGTGTGCTACAATTTCAAGAGAAGTGGAGTCCAAGTTTCCTACTTTCCTAATTAAAATCAAGTAAAGATAAAATCTTTCCTATTGCTTGAACTTAAATTGCAAGTAGTTTCCTATTTTGTATTGCTTAGAACTTGCTTACTTTCCTATTTGATTCACTTTCTTCTTTCAATTACTTTCCTATTTTGCCTTTAGTTTCTTATTTTATTTCTTGCCTCATTCATCTTTCTTTAGCTTCAAGTTTACGACTTTCTTTGAAGTAGTCACTTATTAATTCATTCCTTATACTATTTTCCTTTACTTAATTTCCATGTTTCTCTACTTTCCCATCATTTTTCTTTCCTAATACTCTTTGTGCTAACTCCCTTTTTTTCTTACTTTTAGAGTTATCGAGCCCTCCTTTCCCTTCAAGTTCCCTTCCCTTTGCATATTCGTCTCCTTTACTTCTTCTTTATTTCCACACCCTATTTCCCCTTTTGATTCTTTGAGAATTTTATTTTGGGATTCTAGTATTTGATTACGCCTAGTTTTGAATAAGGATACTATAGAAAGCAAGTTGAGTGGTAAAAGACAAGAGTGTTTGCATTTTAGAAAAAGCCAAATTTTGTGTGATACATGAGTTGTTTGGCATCTATTGAGTGTATACATGTGAGGTTGAGTGGTGAGGTCCATATTGTTTTTTTGTTCACTAACATTTTTCAGTTCATAAACATGTCTCAAGAAGATAAATCACATGAACAAGATCTCAAAGTCTTTATGAAGGCTGTGTAAGATCAATTCTGGAGGTTAAATGTTAGGTTGGATGTCATCCAATCCAGATCAAACTCCAAAGGTCCTAGAAGGATGTTCCATAAAGAAGATGAAGATGTACAATCCAAGGATGAAGGCCCTAACATTGGGAGAGGCAAACAAGCTCTTGACAACATAAAATTAAAAATCCCTTCTTTTTAAGGGAAAAATGATCCTAAATTGTATTTAGAGTGGGAGTGAAAAATAGAACATGTATTTGAGTGTCATAAATATAGTGAAGAGAAAAAGATAAAACTTCTTGCTGTTTAGTCTTGTGATTATGCTAGTATTTGGTGGGATCAATTGCAGGTAGTTAGAAGGCAGAATCTTGAAAGACCAATCTGCACATGAAAAGAAATGAAAGCCATCATGAGAAAGTGCTTTGTCCTAAATCATTATTATCGAGACTTGTTGAAGTGGATGCAAAGATTAAGGCAAGGATCCATAAGTGTTGAAGAGTACCACCAAGAGATGGAGATCATCATGATTAGGGACAATGTTGAGGAGGACATGAAAGCTACCATGAGAAGATTTATTGATGGTTTGCATCCTGAAATTGCTTCCATTGTAGAGCTGCAAATTTCCTTGACATGGATGAGTTGTTGCATAAGGCTATCATGGTAGAAAAGAAATTAAAGATCCAAAATGGTGCTGGATCGAGTTCTTGGAAGAAAAGCTTGAAGGAGCCTAAAAATTTCTTCAAATATAAGGGAGACATTAAGCCAAAGGAGGAAAGTAAGCTTAAATTCTCTTCTCCAAATCCTAAGGGAAAAAATGACTTTACACCCTCTTCTTCTTCTACTCCTTCTAAAGTTAAGTACTTTAAATGTCAAGGTTTTGGTCATATTGCTTCTTAATTCCCTAATAAAAGAACTATAATTTTGCTTGAGAATGGTGATGTTGCTAATGAAAGTAGTGACAGTGATGATTTACCTCCATTGACAGATGCTTCCGATGTTGATTGTGATCCTGAGGTTGGTGAAGCCCTTGTGGCTAGGCGTGCTCTTAATATCAAACCAAAAGAAGATCTTGAAGAAGAGCAACGTGATCACATCTTTCATACAAGATGTCTCATTAATGGTAAATTTTATAGCATGATCATAGATGGTGGAAGTTGTACTAATGTTGCTAGCACTTTACTTGTTGACAAGCTTAAATTGCCTACTTTGAAATATCCTAAACCATATAAATTGCAATGGCTTAATGATTGTGGTGAGGTGAAAGTCACCAAACAAATGATGGTTGCATTTTCTGTTGGCAAGTATTATGATGAGATTTTATGTGATGTTGCATCTATGTATGCTGGACATGTTTTGCTTGGTAGGCCATGGCAATTTGATAGAAAAGTTAGGCATGATGGATACAAAAACTGCTATTCTTTTCCTTTCCATGGTAAAAATATTGTGTTGAAACCTCTTAGGCCCATTTAAGCTTACGAGGATCAAGTGATGATTGAGAAAGAATGTAAATTGAGAGCAAAAGAAAAGAAACAGAGAGAGGTCAAAAAGAAAGAAAAAGAGAGAGAAAATAAAACAAGTGGGCAAAATGAAGAAAAGAGAGTGAATTTATTTGCTGGAAAAAGTGAGATTAAGAGAACTTTAAATTGTGAAGAATCTTACATACTTTTATATAAAGATGTTTTCTTAACTATTGATGAGCTTGATCCATCTTTGTCGTCTAGGGTTTTGTCTTTGTTGCAGGACTTCAGTGACTTATTTCCAGATGAGATTCATGATGGATTTCACCCTTTGAGAGGCATTGAGCACCATATAGACTTCCTTCCCAAAGCTTCAATTCTGAATAGGCCTACGTATAGATCCCATCCGGAAGAAACTAAGGAGATCTAAAGACAAGTTGAAGAGCTTATGGAAAAGGGCTTTGCCACAGAAAGATTGAGCCCATGTGATGTGCCTGTTATATTTGTTCCTAAAAAAGATTGGAAATGGAGGATGTGTGTTGATTGCAGAGCCATCAATAAAATCACAACGAAATATCATTACCATATCCCTCGTTTAGATGATATGCTTGATGAGTTGCATGTTGTTTGTATATTTTCTAAAATTGATCTTAGCAGTGGGCACCATCAAATTTGCATGAGAAAGGGTAATGAGTATAAAATTGCTTTCAAAACTAAGTTTGAGTTGTATGAGTGGTTAGTTATGCCTTTTAGCTTGACTAATGCACCTAATACTTTCATGAGTTTGATGAATCATATGTTTCATCCTTTTATTGGAAAGTAGTGGTTGTCTATTTTGATGATATTCTAGGAGTTTAGATGATCATGTAAAACACTTGCATGATGTGTTTGGACTTTTAAGAGAGAATAAACTTTATGGCAATTTAGAAAAATGTTCCTTTTGCATAGGTACTGTTGTGTTTCATGGTTTTATTATAGGTGCTAAAGCACTTAAGTTGACAAAGAGAAAGTGAAGGTAATTAGAGAATGGACAACTCCCAAGAATGCAAATGAAGTTCGAAGCTTCCATAGCTTAACAAACTTCTATAGGAGATTTGTGAAGGACATCTCTACTATTGTTGCCCTTTTGAATGATTTGGTAAAAAAGAATGTGATTTTTAAATAGGGCGATTCACAAGAGGTCGCTTTTAGCACTTTGGAAGAAAAATTGACCAATGCTCCTTTTCTTATTCTTCGTTACTTTTCTAAGTTTTTGAGGTTGAATGTGATGCTTCTGGAATAGGCATTGGTGTTGTTTTAATATAGGATTCTAAACTCATTGCTTATTTTAGTGAAAAACAAAGTGATGTTGCTTTAAATAACTCCACTTATAATAAAGAGCTGTATGCTTTAAAAAGGTCTTTAGAGACTTGGCAACATTACTTGTGACCAAACGAATTTATCATTCTTTCTGATCATGAAAGTTTGAAATACATGCTAGGTGACTGGAATTTATTGAAACTTTTCCTTATGTTATTAAATATAAACAAGGGAAAGAAAACATTGTGGCTGATGCTCTTTCTAGGCGATACCCTGGTTTTACTCTATGCATGCTAGATTACTTGGTTTTGAGATGTTGAAAGGCATATATGAATCTGATTGTGACTTTGGAGAAATTTGGAAATCTTATGAAAAGCATGGTATTGGTAATTTCTATAGATTTGATAGATTTCTATTAAAAAAAGTTAAACTTTGCATTCCATCTTGCTCTATGCGTGAATTACTTATTAGAGAGACACATGGTGGTGGATTGATGGGTCACTTTGGTGTTGAGAAAACTTTAGCTCTTTTACATGAACATTTTTATTGGCCTAACATGAGAAAGGATGTTGTTTCTGTTTGTGCTAAATGTATTACTTGTAGGCATGCAAAATCTAAGGTTCAATCATATTGTTTATATTCTCCTTTACTCGTCCCCTCTCATCCTTGGGTTGATATATCTATGGACTTTGTACTTGGATTGCCTAGATCAACTAGTGGAAAGGATAACATCTTTGTAATAGTTGATTGATTTAGCAAGATGACTCATTTTATTGCTTGTTTTAAAACCAATGATGCTATTCATGTTGCTGACTTGTTCTTCAAAGAGGTTGTAAGATTGCATGGGTTGCTAAAGACTATTGTGAGTGATAGAGATGTGAAATTTCTTATTAACTTTTGGAGTACTCTATGGAATAAACTTGGCACTAAACTCTTGTTTTCTACTATTGCACATCCTTAAACAGATGGTCAAACTAAAGTGGAAAATAGAACTTTGACTACATTGTTGCGTGCGATCATCCAAAAAGAACTTGAAGAATTGAGAAAAGTGTCTCCCACACATTGAGTTTGTTTATAATCATGCTAGTCATTCTTCTACTCATTTTTCTCCTTTTGAGATTGTTTATGGGTTTAACCCTTTGACTCCTTTAGAAATTCTTCCATTGCCTTCTAATGAGTTTACTAACTTTGATGGTGTGAAAAAGGCTAAATTTATGCAGGAGTTGGCTAAAGTTAGAGCCAATATTGAGAGGAGAAATGAACAATATGCAAAGCAAGCCAATAAAGGTCGAAGTCATGTTGTATTTGAACCCGATCATTGGGTTTGGGTACACTTGAGAAAGGAGAGGTTTCCATAATAAAGGAAATCTAAGCTACAGCAAAGAGGAGATGGCCCTTTTCAAGTTTTAGAAAGGATTAATGATAATGCTTAAAAAATTGATTTGCTTATCTCCTATGGTAATGTTAGTGCTACATTCAATGTATCTGACTTATCCCTTTTTGATGTTGCAGATTTGAGGACGAATCCTTTCGAGGAGGGAGGGAAAGATGGAGAGCCATGGGCATGTGAAAGATAAGAAGAGAAGAATACATAGTGTGATTCACCTCAAGGAAGCTTGGGACATGACTTGCATGGACATGACCTAGTAAAAGGAGACTTAGGATCTGAAATTGGATTAGATTTAAAGTCTAAATGTGCAAGGTAAGGAGATGCACACACGGACAGAGATTAATCTTGATATAATTCGGCAGCCTTCAAAACACACTAGCTAGTAAGGTTTTCGATACTTTTCTAGACCTTAAGGATTGTGATTGTCCAAGCAACCCAGACCAATCAATTAACTAAGAAAAATTGAACCAGAATAATATGAACTTCTGAGTTAGGGTTTATTC
>JAOSBM010154092.1:0-12104 GCA_027568955.1 Erythroxylum tenue | reverse complement strand
CGACTCCAGTGAATCTGAACAAGATTCGAGCGAAGAAGGTGATGAATTATCTTTTATCTCGAGGAAGATCAGACGTATGTGGAAAAAGAAAACAAAAGGAAACAAAGAGTTTTCTTTCAAGAAGAATGGCAAAAATGAAGGAAAGAATGAGAAGACATCGGTCATCTGCTATGAATGCTACAAGTCCGAATGTCCATTGCTGAAAAGAAAGCCAAAGAAAAATAGAGAAAACAAGAAGAGCATGATGGAAACCTGGGAAGATTTGGATTCGTCCGAATCAGATATTGATTCAGAGGCATCAATACAAGCTAACATTTACCTGGTAGTCGAAGGAGAAAGTGATGAGGAGGTGACCTCGAATTTTAGTGAATTACAAAATACTTATTCAGAATTATTAGAAGATTCTCATGCAATTCTTAAGTAGTATAAGTTTTTAAAGAAAAAGTTCGTTGAAAACTTGAAGAACACGCAAGTATTAGAAAAGGAAAATGTCTGCCTGAAGAAACAAGTAGACGAGATGAAGAAAAAGGTAGTTGTAGATAGATCTAAGGAGATCAATTGGCTGAAACAAAGGATCAATAGCCTTTCAGATGATCTATCAACATTCACAGAGAGTATGAGAAAGATGAATGATATGCTAGGGAGATACAGACACCCTAACAATAAGACTGGATTAGGGTTTGCTAAAAATAATAATCAGTATAAAAACAATTTTGTTCCTCATAGGAAGAAATTTCATCAGCCTCATTATTATTATTCTATGAAGCATGTTAAGACTAACCCCAAAGGACCCAAGAAAATCTGGGTACCTAAAAAATATATAATATCTACTGCAGATCTCCTTCCTTGGAAGAAGCAGCCAGCACCAATGGTACTTGGTCAGTGGATGCTCGCGACATATGACAGGAAGAAGGTCTATGTTCCTAGATCTTCAATATAAGAAGGGAGGATCGGTAACTTTTGGAGACAACCAGCAGGGCAAAATAATTGGAATCTGTAAAATTGGTAAAGATTCTTTCGCTACTATTGATAATGTTTTGCTAGTTGATGGTTTAAAACACAATTTGATTAGTGTTAGTCAATTATGTGATTCTGGTTTTGAAGTGTCATTCAATCAAAATTCTTGTGTAGTCAAAAACAAGGATGAGTCCATATTTTTTTTGACGAAACAATCTTTACAAATATTTCTTGTTTTATATCAACTGATGAAGAAAAACTAATTTGACATAAAAAGCTAGGTCATGTTAGTTTTAAACATATTTCCAAGTTCATTAAACATGACTTGGTAAGAGGATTACCAAAAATAAGTTTTAACAAGGATTTCTTTTGTGAAAGTTGTCATAAAGGAAAACAGATTAAAACAACTTTTTCTTCTAAAAATATTGTAACTTCATCTAGACCTCTGGAGTTGTTACATATGGATTTATTTGGTCCAACTAGGACATTGATTCTTGGCGAAAAGAAGTATGGTCTCGTAGTTGTTGATGACTTCACTAGATTTTGTTGGATATTATTCCTATCACATAAGGACGAGTCTTTTAAGTGATTTAAAGTGCTTTCCAAAAAGTTATAGAATGAAAAAGGAGCTTCTATTGCTAGTATCAGAAGTGATCATAGTGGTGAGTTTGAGAATGAGAAATTCAAGATATTTTGTGAGGAGAATGAAATTTTCCATAATTTCTCTGCTCCTAGAACTCCACAACAAATGGAGTTGTAGAAAGGAAGAACAGGACGATTCAGGAAATGGCAAGGACAATCTGTGCGAAATGAATCTTCCTAAGTATTTCTGGGCAAAAGCTGTAAATACAGCTTGTTATATTCAAAATAGAATACTTATGCGATCTCTATTGAAGAAAACTGAGTTATGGAAAGGAAGGAAGCCTAACATATCTTACTTCAATCCATTTGGTTGTAAGTGTACTATATTGAATACGAAGGAAATTCTGGATAAATTCGATTCTAAGACTTATTCAGGAATTTTTATAGGATATTCATTATCTTCGAAAGCTTATAGGGTTTACAATCTTACTTCTAAGACTGTTGAGGAGACTATTCATGTCAAGTTTGATGATAGTTCTTAACTAAGTAAGAGAGATGATACTGATAATGAAACCCTATTAGTACCTTTGGTTGATAGTGAAGATGTATCACCATCAGATACCCCTTTAGACAAAGTAGAAGAGATTCCTGAAACACTTGATCTGAAAAGAGATTGGAAATACAAGAGTTCTCATCCAGAAGATTTGATTATAGGAGAGACCTCAAAAGGTGTGAGAACTAGGTCCAAATTTAGAAAAGAAGCCAATGTAGCTTTTATCTCTAAAATAGAGCCTAAGAAGATTGATGAAGCTCTTCAAGATGAAGCTTGGATTTTAGCTATGCAAGAGGAGATGAACCAGTTTACTAGGAATAAAGTTTGGTCGTTAGTTCCCAGACCCTAAAAAAAGTCCCATCAGAAGTCTATGTGAAGCAAACTCCTGGTTTCGAAGATGTTAAGAAACCTGACCATGTCTATAGACTTCATAAAGCCTTATATGGATTGAAACAAGCTCCTCGAGCCTGGTATGATCGTCTGAGTTCTTTTCTAATTGAGAATGGTTTCAGTAGAGGTCATGTAGATAGAACATTATTTAGAAAATGCATTAAGAATGATTTCATCATAGTTCAAATTTATGTTGATGATATTATTTTTGGTGTAACGTCTAAAAAACTATGTACTAGCTTTGAGAACTTGATGAAGAATAAGTTTGAGATGAGCATGATGGGTGAATTAAAATTCTTTCTTGGGTTGCAAGTTGAGCAAACCGAAGAAAAGATTTTCATTCATCAACAGAAATATATCAAGGAACTGTTGGTTAAATATGAGATGGGAAAAGTAAAACCAATGTCAACTCCGATGCATCCTTCAAACCTTTTATCTAAGGATGAATCTGACAAGAAGTTGATCAAACCCTTTATAGAGGGATTATTGGCTCTTTGCTTTACCTTACAGCAAGCAGACCTGATATTTTTTTTAGTGTTTGTTTGTGTGCAAGATTTCAGGCAGATCCTAGAGAGTCTCATTATATTGCTGTTAAGAGAATTTTGAGATATCTATCAGATTCTACTGATCTTTGCTTAATGTATGAGAAAGGTAAAGATTTCAGGTTAATTGGCTACTGTGATGCTGATTACGCCGGAGATAGGATTGATAGAAAGAGTACGAGTGGAGGATGTCACTTCTTTGGTCATAACCTTGTTTCCTGGTCGAGTAAGAGATAAAGCTCAATTGCTTTATCAACTGCAGAAGCTGAGTATATGTCAGCCACAAGTTGCTGCTCATAGACATTGTGGATTAAGTACCAGTTAGAAGATTACTCAATACAAGAAGAATAAATCCCAATCTTCTGTGACAACACAAGTGCTATCAACCTGTCAAAGAACCCAATACAACACTCGAGGGTGAAACATATCGAAGTTAGACACCATTTTCTACGAGACTACGTTCAGAGGAAAATTGTAAGTCTATAGTTTGTTGAGACGAACTATCAATTGGTAGATATCTTCACCAAACCATTAAGTGAAGAAAGATTCAGAGAAATCAGACGAAACTTGAACATGGTAATGTTAAGCGATCAACTGTCTAACACGTCATGAACCATATGGTTCTCCTAGTTAAAAAGATAAAGAGTTGTAAAAGTTCAAGGTAACAGTAACAGTAAGTTACAGAACTTCTGTCATAAGAAATTTTTGGAGGGAAAACTTCTCAATACCATGAGAATACCACCTACTCTAGAACACTCTTGAAATACCCTGACATCGACTTTTGAAGAACTCTCAACAACACTTTCCATCACTCTGTTTGGATATCAAACCCTCCTTGTTCACACTCTCAACTTCAGAAACCAACATCACCTCTATGACAAATACATTTGTGCGATTAGTTCCTTGTTAACTACAGAAACAAATGGAACAATCAATGACTAGTGGAAGATTTGTTGATTTCGAATCCTTGAAGAATGGCCAGATGGATATCGAACCGAAGATTGTAGCATCCGGATGGAAGAACTTCTTTCAGATAAATGAGACAGTCTACATGAATGAGGTATATGATTTCTGGAAGAACGTTGAAGTAGTTGAAAATACTCTAGTATCAGTTGTGGACAGATTGTCGGTCATTGTGACGCTAAAGGGAATCGAGAAGGCTACTGAGTGTCCATGTGTTGGAGTAAAGCTTGCTCATAAAGCTAGACGGATGACTTAAGCTAGTATGGAGGAGATTCAGATTAATCGACAACTATATGGATGTAATGACCCAAAAGAGAAGAAGGCTTCAAGTCTCATGTTGAAGGCTAGGGTTCTACATTCATTACTTTTCCATTATGTTCTACCGAGAACAGGATCGAGGAATCTGGTGATGACGTGAGATGAGCAATGTTTATTTCATCTACTCAATCGTCAGGCCATAGATCTTCTATATCTAATCCTTCACTACATGGTAAAGTCGAAGAAAGACTCGAGTACTCTACCATATAGAATGATGATGACAAGAATCTTTAGAGATTTTGGAATTCTTCTAGAGAGAGGAAATAGGATGAAGATGAATATCAAAAGCTTCATTAATTCTACAACTATTAGTAGAATGCGCTTGAAGAATCTGGAAAGAGAAGAATCAGATTCTAAGACGATAGCAAAGATTGAGGGGGAGCGTGCTGTCAAGTATAGTCTGAGTGAAAAAGTAACTCCGATAAGAAAGTCAAAATCTCAATCCACCGGAAGGATGTCCACAGCAAGTTTGAAGAAATCGTCAAATGATGCAATAAAAGTAAAGACGATTTCTCAAAGAGAAGAAAGTCAGGTGCGACAGACAGAGACACAAGTGATCTTGAAGAGAAAGGGCGAGACACTCCTATCGGAGAAACCCAAACAAGCGAAAAGGTCGCCTAGACTACAAACCGTGTGTCAACAAGAGGAGAAGAAAGGAAAAGAGTTGACTCAGAGTGAAGACTCTGGAATAAAAGCACCGCAGGCAGCCAGGTCTTTAGTCTCAATTTTGAAGGAAGATTCAACAAAATTGGCTAAAGAGACGGAGATAAAAGGAAGTTGGATTTTGAGAAGAAGAAGCCCTAACCTCAATCTCAATAACAACCTCCTAGGTTCATTGAAGAAAATAAAAAGAAGAAAATCAGTCAGAAAAAGAGCACTCCAACTGCTGTTCAAAAGAAAAGGAAAATTGAACACAGTCCAGCACAGGTCAATCCTTCTCAACAAATGAGAAAAGAGGATTTGAAAATGAAGATCATTGAGGAAGTTGAACCTGTCAAGAGTAGCAGCTCTATAATCGTAAGAGAACCCCTGAAAAGGTTACTCAAGGTACAAATTGAACCAATTGTGGTAAATAGTCTCTCTATACATCTATTGAATGATGGAGAGAAAAGGCTGTATAGTGTTCTGCGGGATGAAAGATCAGAACCATACCCAACACAGATGACTAAACAGAAGTATGCTATTTATCCACTCACAAAAAGATTTGTGATAAAGATTGTCCTTGACATGCAACCTCGACCTTACATTGTTCGCAATGAAGAAAAGGGGAAGATGAAGACGTATCCAGAAGGGATAACAGGTGATCTAACAGAAGATCAGATTGAAGCTGAAGTGAGAAACATAGAAGCAGCGTGTTATGCAGCTCATCAGAGAGGAATTTTTGTTTCCCACTATATCTCAAAGGCATCAGGAAGTAATTGTGGTCACGTCACCACTGAGGAAACTTCTCAGGTAGTTGGGAGAATTACAGAAGGGCAGTACAGAACTATCAGAGTTGGAGATGTTAGTTTCAAAATAGAGATTCTTGTGCACTTAATTATGCACATCAAACCCTTGAGCTCTATATCTTCAATTGGAGATGTACTACACCTATTTGGAAAACAAGTTCCAAGACTAACCAGACCTGATGACCTTGAACTCCCTGAACCAAACTTATCCTTCAAACCTCCTATGTTTACAATCATTGAACTGGATGTTATACCTTCAGAAACATATGGTCCTACTACTGGTTTTGAAGAAGCACAGCACAAAGTTGATGCAGCCTCAATTGGAGAAATTCAAGACAAGGTTGATGATCTGTGTGCTTCAATGGGTGACTTACAAGAGGAAGTAGCTAATATACGACAATACCTCAAGTCACTCCGTACTGAAATGAAGGAAATGTTCTCTAAAATAATGAAGCATCTTCGGTCATGATTTTTAATCAATAACAAATAGGGGGAGAAAGAAGAAAATCAGAAAGATAAGGGGAGAAAAAGAGAAGAAGGGGAGAAGAACAAAAGAGAAAAGAAGAGAAGAAGAGAAGAGAAGAAGAAGAAGAAGAAGAAGAGAAGAAGATAGAAGATAAAGTTTTACAATTTTTTTAATTGTATATCGTCTTATAAATAATACTATCTTTCTAAAAATATGATTATTTGTTATCATCAAAAAGAGAGAGATTGTTAAGTCAAAATGACTTTACGATTAATAATTTTGATGAAAATCAAATAATAATAATATTAGAAAGTGATGAACCGTTTTGGTAAGGCTGAATGAAAATAAGACGGAAGCTGAAGGAAACTAAGACGAAGCGGAGCAAAAAATGAGACGCAAGAAAGTAAGACGCAGCGGAGCCAAAACTAAGACGCAACAAAATAAGACGAAGCAGAAGCAGAAACTAAGACGCAAGAAAATAAGACGAAGCGGAAGCAGAAACTAAGACGCAAGAAAATAAAATGAAGCAGAAGCAGAAACTAAGACGCAAGAAAATAATACGAAGCGGAAGAAAAAACTAAGACACAAGAAAATAAGACGAAGTAGAAGCAAAAGCTAAGACGCAAGAAAATAAGATGAAGCGAAAGCCAAAAATAAGACGCAAGAAAGTAAGACGAAGCGGAGAAGAAAATAAAACGAATGAAAGTGAGACGAAGCAGAAGAGAAAATGAGATAAAAGAAAAACTAAGACAAAGACCCGATACTATGTCGGATGGTTAATCAATTTGAGTTAGTTACAGAACTCAACTGAATAACTGTTTCTTCAAAGAACAAGAAACAAGAAGAAAGAAGCGGTTATCAAGAAGCAGTTGAAGACGAAGGCTATAAATATGAGTCGGAGTCGAAGACTAAAAAAAGTTAGTGATTTTAAAAGCTAGTGACTTTGAGAAACACTATATTTATTGTGCTAAACTCTAGAGCTATTATCTTCTGTAACAAAGGTTGCAATATTTCTCTATAAGAGAGAAGAAAAGCTGAGAGCCTGAAGAGGCTGTGTTGGGACCCGATCTCGGAACCGGACCCCAACCGGAAAAAGAAAACGAAAAATGTAAACGGCTTTGCTAAACCAAAGAACGAAATGAGGGAAAACAAATTGGCGCAGAAACAAAGCAATCAAACGGAAGGAAATCGAAGATAAAAACGAAAACGAACCAGCGAAGCGAAACCGAAAGAACGGAAAGCGAATCAGAAATGAATTGTTCGAAACGAACTGAAACAAATTCCGACATCCGTAGCGAGAATAAATATCTTAGAAAGCAAAATAGTGTGTCGCGATGGAAACCCTAAGACTAAACAAATCTGCAATCCGGTATAAATTTTTTTTATTCCTTTTCTCTTTATTCAATCTTTAAAGTGACTTCAACATCCAATTGAAGTCATTCACACCCAAACTCACAGTATTTGCTTCTTCATATTCATCATATTTATTCAAAACAAAAACACTTTTTCAATAGGAAAAATCATCCAACCCTCAATACACTTAACTCTTCCAAGTTTTGGATAATTTGAAAAAAAAAAGATATAGTTTGGATTATGGATATTTGAGTTGAGATGGTTATGAATGGGATTGTGAATTGAGATATGTATGTTTCTGATGATGTATGAGAATTATTGAAGTGTTAGGTATAGATGTGTGTTCTGCCGATGTTTGGATTCCGGACGGGGAGTCTGATGATTTGTGTTATTGATTATGATTAGATCTGACAAATTGATGATGTCTTACTTGATCGTATGATTAGATAAGAAATATTATGTTACTTGCTGATTTCTTACGTATGAATTTCGAGGACGAAATTCTTTTAAGAGGGGGAGAATAGTGAGAAAGAATACTTGCTGTCAAAGTCCTGAAGAGGCTCGGAGAAAAGAATACTTGTATTTTTGAGAAGTATAGTGAAATCTCATAAAGGATTCTGAGGACTAGACGTAGCCCACGGTTTGGGGTGAACCAGGATAAAACTGCCTTGTCGATTCTTACTCTCTAACTCTCGATCTTAATTTTTATTATTTTATACAAGTATTTAGAAGTTAATTGCAATACATTGTGATATTCTTACTTAATAGTTTTAAAAAAGCAAGTTTTCAAAGAAATTGAGAAGGGGATTGTTTTCACAAAAAAGGATACACAATTCAACCCCCTCTTCGTTTTCATTTTGCGTATTGAACGTAAAGTCTATACTAACACGTGATTTACTTCATCTCCCACTTGAAATTTCTTCTCAAAATAATGTTGATCAGCCTTGGTCTCATCAAATGTTATGCCCTTACTAGATTGGCCTTCAGTTCCTTGATCATGAATTCTCTATTAGTGAGGCTTCGATCTACTGTTTCTACTCTGGTTTCACCTTGAATATAGGGAATGTGTATAGGGAGAGGTTGTCCATACAATACCTCATAAGGAGATATACTAGTGGTTGAATGAGGATTAGTATTGTACCACCATTAAACCAAAGGTTGTCACTTAACCCAGTGCTTGCCATTTTCAGTTGTCATGGAACGTAAGTAATCCTCTAAGTATCGATTCACCACTTCAGTTTGGACATCAGTTTGAGGGTAATAAGAGGTGGACATCTTAAGGTTTATTCCCTTCAATCTCATCAGTTCCTTCCAAAAGTGGCTCAAGAAGGTGGAATCACAGTCACTTACTATTTCTTGTGGCATGCTATGCAATTTGTGAATGTGATCCATAAAAGCTACTACCACAGTGGTAGCCGTATAAGGATATGAGAGGGCCATAAAATGAGCATATTTGCTCAATTGATCGATGACCACCAATATTAACTCTTAACCTCCTTTCTTCGATAATCCTTCCACAAAGTCCATTGATATGCTGTGCCATATCATACTGAGAATAGGTAGAGGCTACATGAGACCAAGGTAAACGACTCTATCATATTTGCAGTTTTGACACACATCACATTCCCTTACAAATTTCTTCACATCCCTAGTAAGCCCCTTCTAATAACACAACTATGCAATCTTCTTGGCAATAACAGTGGTCCCTGAGTGTGCCTTATGGCTCCTATGTGCACCAGGATTATAATCTTTTTGCACAAATCCTCATCATGACCCACCACCAACTTTCCTTCACGTTTTAAACCTTGTTGATCCACTAACTATTTTGGATGTATCAAGTCATCTCTCTGTTTAGCTTCCATAATGCTCCTCATATAAGGGTCTCTTTCACAACTACTAAGGATTTCCTTCGTTAGGAGTGTGGTGAAGTTTGTGATCGCCGCCGCAATTATCTCTTCAAAATGTATGCGAGATAATGAATCATGTAACACCCACTGTCATAGAGCATATACCCGAATATCCAAAGGACATTTAAGAACATACCCTATGAGAATGACATGTTAGAGAAATCATAATCACTTATTATGGCATGACATATAACATAAGTAATCATAAGATCAACTTTTCCTCATTTCATTCTCAATCATAAGCTTACATTGTCATTAAATTTCATAATCCATTTATTTACATTACAAAAACAACTGAGAGTTCACTGTTCTATACAAAATTTCTAACATGAAATGAGATTCTAACAAAACAATCTAACTAAACTCTTTAGACATCAATTGATCAGACCTTTGAGTCATTTCTTGTTTCCAAAATTGACAATACTAGACTGCTACTAGACTGCCTTAGAAGCTAAGTCTCCTCAGTACCTGAAAATCAACATTTGCAATTTTGATGAGTTTTAGGAACTCAGTGAGTGAACCATCATCGATGTGCTCACTCGAGTCAAAAATACAACATCATAAGTATACAACCGAATTCACAAGTATATCATATTAAATTGAATCAATTCCTATACAGTTTTGCATACCAAATCACACTATACATTATGCACATTATAATACAAACATGTCATATAATCTTTTCAGAACAATCTAATCCTTCACCTCAATCATTCATATGTACACAAACATAGTATAACATTATATCAAGTCAATTTAATCAATTTTTGCAATGGTTCACACGATACATGTAAAGATATATATGCAATGAGCAAGAGACTCCATTTTTATTTTTATTTTATTGTAACCGAGCGCCTATTTAATTGTCCCGTATCTGTTGTGGATACTGAGCTCATTTCAGATACTATCCCGTACCCATTGTGGATACCGAGCTCATTAATCATTAAGCCTGTGGTTCTATGTACACATTTATGAGCTTTAAGCTTTTTTTTCACATTGGTCACTCCGGTCACAACTCCTTTATCTGATCATGCATACCAATTTAATGAAAATGCATCAAATCACATATTATGCTATCAATAATTCTCATTCAGTGTGCACAATCATATAGCACATTCATCGGATCTAAGTTCGGCATTCAACATATAGTTGAGAACACAATTTCCATATTCACATTCAGTTTGCAAACACTTCCAATACAATCCCGAATATTAAACTCCTCAGACAATTGATGGTCCGAACTTATCACAATCATATTAGTAACAGTTCAATATATAACAGTTAATTAAACAAATTTAAATATAGTGAGTAAACATCTAGGTTAACTTACAGTAAGCTCCAACTAGCTATTATCTTCACGAGCCAGCAATGTCTGGAAGCTGTCGATCAATTTGTGCTTCCAAATCATGTAATACACACATATGTATACATTACTAACTTGTTTAATCAAATAAGTACTCAATCATACACATGTATATGTGTTATGTTCAATTCATGCTCAATTGACTATCCTGGGTATGTAACCTTATTTACAAATCTTGTTCCTTCATTCATCATAGCTTGTATAAAACTTGTTTGCAATTAGGTTATGCTTTAGGTAAGTTTGATTACCTTAAATTCATCAATCATACATTTATCAATTCTTTCCAAGCATTAAATATTTAAACAATTTCCCAATTCTCATTCAATCATACCTAATTCATTTCTTATATCCTTTGAATCACATTTGCATTCACATGAACATCTTTATACCATTAACACACATACTTCTCAAATCTATATACATTGATATCAATCATTCCATTCCTTAATTTATAACCTCAATTAACAATTTAAACTTATGAAACACTTAATCACTTAATCAAGCAACTTTCTAGGTTCATTTCAAGTCCCAATCAAATCTAATTACACCATTATAAAGTGTCTTAATCTTATATAGTCCAACAATTATCCAAAACTAACCTTTTCTTCTTCCAAAGAACTTCCCACGACCGTGGGAAGGAGCCTTATAAATCCCACGATTGTGGGATGAGAATTGAAGTGCAATTGATGGACTTTGGTCAAGGTGTGTTGGATAGAGTATGAAGGAGTAAAAATTGGAAGCAAAATGAAGGTTATGGGTGAGTGAACCGGATGCATGCTTATTTATGCCTCAATCCCTTATCACATTCATTTCCAAACCTAATTCAAAAATCATTCATTAGACAACTCACAAATCATTATCTTTCAAAAATCAAAATTAAAATAGAAACTATCATTCACTATCAACCATGTATTCTAATTCTGTTGCCATTTTAAGATCATTATATTAACACATTTTTAAACATAAATTGTAACATCCCATTACTCATGGGAAGGTTAAATTAGTAAATTTGAGTGATTAATGAGAGTTAGAGATGCACTTCCTTGTTCATGCATAAAATGTCACACTCATATACATGAATAGTGAAATTATCTGCACATGAAAATAATTGTACATGCATTCATGAATAATTCCGGGTATAATTGGACTGATTTGTGAATTGTTAAGAATTATGAATGTTTTTGAATTGAAAATATTAGTGATTAGTGGAAATATTGTATTTGTAAATATTGGTGAATTTAGGAGCTACCTATGGAGTATTG
>JAOSBM010153991.1:0-25248 GCA_027568955.1 Erythroxylum tenue | reverse complement strand
CCTTTCTGAGATTTCACTATTCTTCTCAAAAGTACAAGTATTCTTTTCACAGAGCCTCTTCAGGTCTCTTACAACAAATATTATTTCTCTCACTTAGCCTCTTCAGGCTCTCAACTTTTCCTCTCTCTTTTCAGAAAGATATTGTGAGCTTTGTTATAGACAATGATAGCTCTAATGTTTCGTACAACAAATATTTAAGATCACTATTCAATTTGCTAAGCTTTAAAATCACTAACTTTTTAGAATCTCTAACTCTTTCAGTTTTCAACTCTGACTTGTATTTATAGCCTTCGTCTTCAATTGCTTTTTGATAACTGATTCTTTCTTCTTGTTTCTTGATCTTTGAAGAAACAGTTATTCAGTTGAGTTCTGTAACTAACTCAAAATGATTAACCATCTGACGTAGTATCAGGTCTTTGTCTTTGTATCGCTTTCGTCTTAGTTTGTTTCGTCTTAGTTTTGCTTTTGCTTCGTCTTACTTTCTTTTGTCTCACTTTTTCTTCCGCTTCGTCTTACTTTCTTCTGTCCTACTTTCGCTTTCGCTTCGTCTTACTTTCGCTTCTGCTTCGTCTTAGTTTCTGCTTCCGCTTCGTCTTACTTTCTTCCGTCTTACTTTCGCTTCTGCTTCGTCTTAGTTTCTAATATTATTATTATTTGATTTCCATCAAAATTATTAATCATGAAGTCATTTTGACTTAACAAGTTCTGTTTTTGTACAATCTATCTGAGATCCAATATAATATGTAGGAATTGTTTGTTCTGATAAACTGTTAATGTATGCTTTTGATATATCATGATTGTGTATATTTAGTTGTCAGTTTATGCATAGATTAGTTATTACTCACTAAGCTATATGCTTAGCACAGTGGATTTGCCCCGTGTAGGTTCAGAGAGAAGGACATAAGGACTGGAACGAGTCAACCGCAATGGCCAATAGAGTCTAAGTCTTGTTTTGTTAAAACTGTATTTTTGGATTTTATTTTTGGCTTATCTTTGATGTATATGACTTTGGATTTATTTGAAGGTTTGTAATATCCTTAATTCAGGCTAGTTCTGGTTTGGAACAAGTTGCATTAAACTTAGTGTATTATGATGTATGTTTGCTCCGAATTGCTTCTGCTTTGAGCTATTGAGAATGCATGATGAATGTTTCATTTGTTTTGGTTTTGTCTCGATTCTATATGCATGTATGTTATGTTGTCTACGTGGCACCCGTATCCTCCCAGGGGGTATCAGGGCATGATAGGAAAGACATCCTTAAGCCAATTTCTTGAGCAAGGAATTCAAGGTGGGTACATGTTTATAATAGAGTAAATAAGCCACTAATGTTTTTTTGAATCAAGGAAGTTTAATGATTTCAATTGCATCATGAATATTACATTTATTGCTTCTTGAATGAATTGAGAAATTGCTTCATGTTTGGTATATGAATTGTGTGAATGATTTATGAAATGAAAAATGGAAATGATTTTGAAAAGATATCAAGTTTATGAAATCAAGTTTCGAAAATGTGCCATTTTGGGCAATACGTTTACATGATGTGAAATGCATGATTAGGTGGGTTTGTGGTGGTCCCCTAAGTTAAGTCAAGTGCACTTCGACTAAAGGCTTCTCCCGCCTGCCTGCTAATGGCATGGAGCTTCTTCATGGACTCCCCTATGTTCATGGCTACGCAAAATCATTATATGAGATTGCGATAGTACGTTCTGTTCATGGCTACATAGGACCCTTATGGGAAATGTGTAGTATGTTCTATTTTAGATCCCCCCAAGCCATTCTGATGTGCTTATGTGCTTATGATATGTGAACAAGTTTGATGCATTCATGCTTTGTAGTTTTTGAATTTGGCTACACGATGAGAAATTGAGAAATATGTGCTTTATGGATTCAATCAGAATTTTCTATAACAAGTGAATGTTTTAAAAGGTTTTGCTTATTTTTCTGTTATAAACTGTTACCCACGAGCTTTTAAGCTCATCCCCTTTCCGTCCCATCTCCAGGTGATGAGCAAGAGACCGAATGATGATAGAGTCAAGGCATCGCTCTGAATTCTGCATGTTTTGTATTTTAAGCTAGATTTTGTAAAAACTGTTGGACCAATGGAGGTTGACAAACTAAATCCTTCTATGTTTTGATAATAATAAAATTTAAAGAATTGGTTAAGAAATAATTTCAGGTATTTGATTGAGATTCAAATAAAGGATCTGTGCAAATCAAGAATGCAATATTGAGAATCATACTTCAACGTGCAAGAGATAAACAACATGTAAGTCAAGATTGAAAAATTCAAATCAGCATCTCAACAAACATAGATTGAAGATTATGTGAGATATGTACATTGGAGCTAAGTGCTAGTCGACTATCAAGTTGCAAGTCGACTAATAATAATCAGACCTGTCAGTTCGTGCCAAGACAAGTCGACCAACACGTTGCAAGTTGACTATTAAAACCATACCTGTTAGTTGGATAAGTGGACTAGTCGACTATCATCCTATTAGTCGACTATTCGAAGAGCAGAGCTGAAGGGGCCATGAAAAAATTAGAACTAGTCGACTGATTCTTGAAGACAAGTTGACTATAATGTACTGGTCGACTATTACACACCGACTAGTCGACTATCAAGTGCAGCTGCACATAATTGACTGCGTCAATTGATTTCAAACGGTACAAAAATCATTATACAACGGCTAGGAACATTCTACAACGACTAGAAGAGTTCTACAACATCTAAAAACATCTTGAAGCCTGCAAATAAATAGTGGAACTTTAGAGGATTGAATATACACAAGTCCAAAGAAAAGCATACTACTATAGCTCCAACTTATCATCAATTTGCTCTTAGTATGTTCTAAATTGTATTCAGCTGTACTAAGCTTTATCACTTCAATTTCTATCATTGTTATTGTGAGTTGAGTGATTAGAGGAGAATCACTTGAGAGGTAGGATTTGTGCCAGAAAACAAATCGATTGTAAGGTGAAGCTTGAGTCGGAAGTCAAGTTGTGTTGGAAAAGTTCACACTGAACTAAAAAGTGTGTAGTAAAGAGCTTTGACAAAATCCTAAGTGGGAGCTTAGGTAGAGGACGTAGGTCTTATCACTGAATCTCTATAAAAACTGTGTTTGCCTCTCTTCCTTACTCTTTTACATTTAAATTTGCTTGTCTGTTTTGTGTGTATTAATTCTCTATTTTTGTAGTACTTTGCGAAAAGATTAAAAGATCTATTCAACCCCCCTTCTATATCGTTTTCAAAAACAAGGCTTTAGACGCAATTCGAGAATTATTGAGTTTTGTATCTTTTGTATTTTGAATTTTGATACTAATGATGTAATGTGGCTTGGAATGCCATTAAAACTTTGTAAAAACTCTTATCTTTTGATGTTAATGAGATATGAGTGTGTTTTGCCAATGACATTTCCAAATTGTACATTACATTTTCAAGTTTTCCGTAGGGATTAAAATGTGTGTTCTGACTTCAAGGGAAAAACTGTATTGATCTAGGCTGAATTAGATAAAGTTGTCTTCTTGAAAGTTATAGTTTATCTTTCTAGCTTTCCAACGCTATATAGTATGAAAATTTTGAATATCAGAGTTGAGAGATATGATCATTAGAAGTTGGTGATGTTGCATAGGATGTATATACAGAACAACTGTAGTAAAGATGAGAATTTGTTGTATGTGATGAGTCATTTGAGTTGAGATTTGAGATTTTAATACAACCAAATTGGTAACTAAATGTTTAAGGAGTGATATTGCAATAGAAGAAGCGAGTTTGGGAAGATTATGAGTGAAAGTGATATTAGAATGGATGTAGGAACTAATGGAGATGCTTTAGAGAGTGTAGTTAGTGACTTAGAATTTTTGGTGATGTGAGGAAGACCTTGTAGAAATCACTTCGTCTGATTCATCTTAGACTGAATTCCTTCGTATGATTCATCTTAAACTGAATCCCTTCATCTGATTCATCTTAGACTGAATCTCTCGTCTGATTCATCTTAGACTGAATCCCTTCGTCTGATTCATCTTAGACTGAATCCCTTCCTCTAATTCATCTTAGACTGAATCACTTCGTCTTATCCATCTACACTTTTAGAAATTTGAGATTTTGACCCTCTAAATGACAAAATCTCTCTTCAAGGTCTTCACAAAAGTTGTAGATCTCGAAGTCCTCTTTGAAAATGCCCTAAAATGACCATAATCTGATATCTCTAGTAAATGTTATGCCAATTTTGCCAAGATAGGTACAATATGATTAAGGACATAATCATGTTTGATTCTTTTGGCCATAACTTCATCATCCGACCTCAAAATGAAGTGATTCTTGAACCAATAGATTTCTAACGTATTTGTGTATCTCTTATAAAAAAATTGATGGCCTTCAGTCTTGATTTGAAAAAGATTGATGAAAATAAAGTGAGGGATTGGGTAGGAGAGCATGACTAGGTTATGAACATACTTCGGTATTTAAATCATATCTTGATCGGTAAAGCTCCGAATGAGATAATTCTTGTTTCAAAACAAACTAGAGACATAGAGCTACAATTATTCTGAAAAAAGTCAAGTGGTGATTTGGGTTTCTGACTAGTGTGTGCTGGCTCCTTTTGGTTTGAGATGTTATGAGAATGAGGATGAACCGATGTTGGCCAGGGAGATCCTATGGAAATAACCTTGTAGGATAATACGCTCACATCTTATGATAGATCCGGATAGTTGGGCTCCAGAAATGGGGTCCAACATCAGTAGCCCCATGATATCCCTCCAATTGATATCTAACTTAATCAAAGGGTTCCCACAAAGCCAAGCTATTCAATTGTTAAAAACCTTTTATACATTAAAAGTTAAAAGAGCGGAAAATAGTGGAATTTTTTTTTGAAAATCCAGCAACATAATAACTACTTTTTCTATGATTCCCAAATTTTAAAAACCACCATAACACGATTTAAAACACTTTTAGTATTTCACATACCATCTCAACTTGTGGAATGGGACCTCAGGTCCACATCATAAGCAACCACAAACATAAAATTCTCAACACATTAAAAACATCATTGAGGATCAAAGCCCTCGCAGTTTATTAAGTAAAAAACATTTACAATCTTACAAATATTTACATGATCGCACGTTTAAACCCTTTCCAAAATAATTTAAAACATATATACAAGTAATTAAGCTAATTTTAAGAAAACACATACATAAAAAAATGATATAAGCACAGTAGCACCTGATGATACAACTAATCCTGCGGTGGGGTCCCAGCTACTATAGCACATGTACGCATACTTAGGGTGATTTATTTAAAAACATAAAAAAAATATGGGTGAGCTAAACAAGCTCAGCGATTGTTAATTAGTTTACTAAATGCAAAATAATTGCCATAAAAAGTCATTCGTGCATCATACAATCTAGTAATAAGATAAAATTTTGAAATGCGTTTTTTGAAATTAAAGTCATAATATAAGAGTTTCCATTTTCCATTTTCCTTAAACAATAAACAGTGGTGGGAATAAGTTTCCTGCAAACTTTTATACTGAAAATAAGTCAATAATTAGAATTGGTACCATACAGTGCCTCACAAATTACTTTTAAAATAAACAGTGGTGACATTATTATTTTCATAAATTTTCATGCACAATATAGCCCTTCACTAATTTCTTACCGTATGGTACCCTAGGCATAAAGTCGTGGAGTTGGTTTTGCATCGCTTACACGCTATTAGTTAACCATTAGTTACAAAACTAGTTTTACATCGCTTACTGCTATAAACTATTAGTTACGGAGTTGGTTCTATATTGCTTACATGTAATAATTTTGGCTAGCACTATATATACGGAGCTGGTTCTGCATCGCTTACCTGTAACAATTTTGGCTAGCACTATATATACTCCATACGTGTAGAGGGCGACTCACTAAACTACTGACAGACACAATACCACACGTTGTTAGTAACTAATGCCCCTGGACACTGCCATACATGATCAAAATACTCTAACCGGTATAATAACATGTATAAAACCCAACAACGTACCGTAGGCTAAAACTTCATTTCCTTTTTATCAACAAATAACACAATTTCAATGTAACTTCCAATCATATAAAATTTAGCTTTCAAATTAAAATTCATATATTGCTAAAACATAAACTTATGCTAGCAATATTCACTTGTAAAATATCATTCACATAAAATTCAACATAAATATTCAGTTTATGGTAAAACATAAGCCATTTGCATAAAATCAATTTAAGTATACTCACTACTTGCTAGTTTCCTTTTCATCACTTCAAAATCCTTTAGTTGGTTTTGTTTTCCGATCCGAAAACCTAATACAAATACATTTAACTCCTTAATATATTTTCCATCCAAATACATCATAAACCATTTCAACTTCATTATTTTCTACATACACTACATGTACTAATTTTTCTCCAAATAATAACATAACAATTCATTTAATAATTCCAATACCATAACCAAACTTAATAACCATCCTTAATCACATTCACATGGTCATTACATCATAACCATACTTTTATACCAAAAATGCCCTTAAGGTTAGACTTAACATATTTTACATTAAACTTTTCCAATTCAATTCCTTTTTATTTCTAACGCTTAAACCCAATCCAAATTCACTTCCACGACATTTTAATACACACAGTTAAGCTATAAAACTTTATTAACAAATTTTTACATCATCATGCAAACTTGGAAGAATTTCAACAAAAACTAATTCCAAACCAATTCTTTTTCATTTCTTTACTTCATTAGCATCAAAATCATGCTATGAACATCATAAAACATCAAAAAAGAATCTTGAATCATATCACATTAAAAAACCCTAGCCCTGGCCGAAATTTCATCTAATCATTTCTATGATTTTTGTTTCATTCTTTCATCATTAAACTAACATCCTAATGTCATTCATAAATCCTAAATCTTCAATTGGCAAGATAAAACACTTTAGGTAATGGATCTTACTTTGACCAAGTTTGACCACGGTTCCACACACTAGGTTTAGTGATTTTCTTCTCCTAATCACATCCAATGCAATAGAACCTTGATATCACATCATATGGGTGTAATTCACACCATCAAAACGAATTCTCAACTATAAGACAACAAATTCAATTTTTCAACAAACTAGTAAGTTTACCAACCCATTTTCTTCTTCCTCTTCACTTGGATGGCTATTGGATCTTGTTGGATGCTTAATTGGAGGTACAAGAGCATGAAAAACTCCTTGGATCACTTCTCCATGGCCTAACTGAAAGCTCTCTCTTCTCCTTTTTCCTTTCTTTCCTTTTTTCTCTTCCTTCTTTTTTTTCTCCTTTGCCGAATCTCCACCTTGGTTTCTCTCTTTTTTCCCTTTCTTTTTCACTCTCACTTTCATTCTCATGGATAACACTAAAATGAAGCAAAATGTGACTAAAGTTAGCTTTCTATACTCATTTAGTGAATTGCAAATGTCACTTTCTTATTGGTCATCACTAATGACTCATCACCATTTAATTAATGATTCTTAACCCTTAAGAAAGCCTCTAATTACTCATTAAGTGTGAGTCATTAATCCACTAACACCATTTTTATACAAAAAGACAATTTTGTCCCTTACTGAATTAAACCGATAAACTTTTCTAAATAAATAAAAATTATTGTATATAATTCTAAACCTCAAGTTAACCTCAATATTCCCTAATTAAACCTAAAACCCTTCAATTGCAAGCTTAAAACAATTTAGTTGGGCACATTATCCCTAAAATCCATTATTTTTCAATAAGGGTCTTTTTAACTTCAAAATTTTGAATTACCCGAATTCTATTTAAACAACCTCCGTTTTGACCCATTTCAGTTCATAGGGACTCCAATCCTAATTATGAAACTTTTCATCATATTTTGAAATTGGTCGGCAACTTTTTCAGTTGCTTGGAAGAATTTTTAGATTGAATCCAAAATTTACCAAAAGTTACCGAAATCATCTGGATTTCATTCAAAAGTGTCACCTAAATTTTCAAAGCACTTTTAAAGGCTTTTAAAGTTCATTCAGACTCATTTCATAGCTTTTTAGAGTTTTTAAAAATTTTCTAAAAACTTTTTGGTCGAGTCCAGAATCATATCCGGTTTTGTCGTGATCTCCATTATAACCTCAATAATACATTTAAATGTTTAAATTACTTTAGTATACCATAAATAGAGCATACTTTATAAAATGTAGGTACAACACATCACACAGTACAATAATGGAACTAGTATTTTACAAAATTTTCCCTCTTTATAAAAATTTCATCCTCAAAATTTTAAACCAACTTAGTCATCTTAAAAATACAAATATTGACTTCACATCTAGTCTTTGTGTTTCCACTATATCAATCACTTCATAGCGGCGAGCATATTGTGGGTTTAACTTGTCACATTGTCTAAAATAGACTATTCCTTTCCATGATGGTATTCACAAATAGTCTTTGATTTTTAACATTAAACTCCAAATTCTTCATCCATTTCTACACCTAGCTCTACTGTCAATTTTAGGCACTATGACTTTAAGTCAAAAAATTTGTATCTTATTTGTGGTAATCTAAACTAGTTTAGACTAACTAATTTTCTTTCATTTATCTCATCCTACTATACTAGCATTCTATGTAACTGTATACTTCGAATCACTTACAACTTGATTAATCTATCAAGAGAATACCTACTTGGATGGTTAGGAAATGGGCAGATTTTATAATTCGATCCTTTATCTCCAATATACTATTATATCTGCTTAGATTTCATGAAATTGCTACCATAAAATCCTTCATAATATGTTACCATTTCTATTCCTAGATTGGGAGTGGCTAAGCAAATTGTATTAGTTCTTTGGCTCTCAACCTTGACTTGTTGATTTAACAAGAATTTGGACATACACATTGCTATCACCCTTTTCATACCTTTTCGACCATAATGCACTTTCAAGGTATGATGCCTCTTTGTGTTCCTCAGATGCTTAGCATACACTGGTGAGTGACTTAATCTCGAATTTCTTAATTTCAGCCATGACTACTACACACAATTCCTTACTTAGCATCAACGTAACAGTACCTCTTAATAAATTGCCCTCATAATTTGCAACTTATCTCCATATGAAACTCCTTTTTCTAAATCATTGCTTTCTGTTTCTTACTAATAGTCAGTTTATTCACAACTTTGCCAACTTAACCATACATCAGAGCATCCATTTAACACTTTCAGGAATCACATTTACTTACATTACTACTAGTGAAACCTTTATTTGGGGTTCTCCTCAAAGCAATTGTTCTCGTATACTTCTAAATAATAAACATTTCCTTTCTTATTGTCTCTAATTATAAACAAACTTCGATAATATTTTTCTTGTATTTCTTTTACCTCACATGGACTCCTTTCGAATCTCAAATCTATAACCACTAGTGAACTATTTATTGTGCCTTTGTCATTTCCCATCATACTCTATGGAGCAAATCAATAATTTAAGATCATGTCTTAAGATACTAACATAATATCCTATTTACATAAAAACCATTCATTTACCTTAGAGTTCAAAATTTTACTACCTTATAACGTAATTTCGAGCTTATCAAACCTCAATCTCTTCAAACAAAGACTATACCTTATACTTCCACTGCGCAACTCTGAAGTTTAATAAAAATATCTTTACTTGTTCATTTCTAATATTACAAAACACTTATTTGATTTCAGTTATCTTACAACTCAATATGGGACTTTATTAGTTACAAAAAAAATTTAATCATCTAAAATCTCCATATCATACTTATTCAAAGGTCTCATACATAATTCTTATCATTCTCCCAACGTCAATTATAATTATCTGTAAAATAATAGCTCTAAATTTTAATGAGATAATTCCCCGCCATGGATCAAAACTTATCACTAAAATTTCCTCAAAAAGTTTACCACCATTTTCACTCATATGATTTTCAAGAAATAAAATGATTGACTTACATCAAAAGAAACTTAAAATAATGAATGTTCAATACTTAGAATCGATATACTAATATACACACAATTGAAAACTTACATCAAACTAATCATTACTACAATTAATAACATTAAAAAATAAAATTCTCCTAAAAATATTGTTCAATCATCAATCTTGATTAAAAATTCCATCACAATATCATCCATAACATTACTTTGTACGAATTCACAAATCACCTTACAATCAAGAATAGACTTGACTTTAAAAACAAAATTTTATGCTAAGATTTATATTTATTTTAATCAATATAAGGTCATAATATTTAAACATATCAAAATTTAGTCACTAATTACTTATATTAATAATTAATCTTCAACGAATTCAACTGTAATAAGCAATTTCATCCTCCAAATATATTTAAAAATTACTTTTCTAAAATTAAAAGGCTAAATAACCTAATAAACTTTTGTAATTGTCAAGTCATAGAAACTAGATAACTCGTATACCAAATTCTTAGTACTTTTCTAGCTATCATGGCTAATATGCTAAGAGATGGGAGCATTATACATTTCCTGCGAAATACTATATCTAACTTCCCTTATGTACCAATCTAACTTCCTTTAGAAGCAATCCATATTGACAGGATGCAATTTTAGTCAATTCACTTCCTAGTATGACTTCATAGTCATAGAAGTTTAATAAGATCAACTCATTAGAGAGCTTCTAATTCTAACTAATTTGTAACTACCTCTATGAACGTTCTACACTACTGGCGTAACTTTAGTGGAAGTATTAATATCATATGGCACTCTAAAAGCTCTAACTTAAACAAAATCTTTTAGAAATATAAGAGTGCATATTTCTACGATATATCTAAATATATTCATCACTACTGAACTATAATCATACCTATCACAATATAGGATGTAGCCTCAACATCCTGCTGGGTTACTGCAATTACCCTAGCCTATGCAGGTGGTCTCTTCCCATATTAGCTACACTTTGATGTTGAGTTCCTAGTATTTCGGGAGTCTTTAGACATTGTAGATGGTCTGACTGACCTCTAACTAGCCGATATTCCTTGTCTCATCCTTCTATCACTAAACCATTCAAATTTATTATTTTTAGCCTATCCAACTAGATTAAGGAACTTTCGGGATCTCTACTCCCATCAAGTGGTTTTGTGCCTAACTTACAAATATACTCGATCAAACTCCCTTACACTACTAGGGCCTCCCGTGGCTAGCGCATCACCGCTACCCGTATCTGTATTATTCATTCAAGGTTAAAAAATTTGACTGATGTTTTTGTAGTCTTAACGTTTCTGGAAAAGGTTGATTTGTAAAGAAAAATTGCTAATCCATCCCCACGCTTAACCTCCCTAACTGAAGGTACTTCAAGTGCTAAAGACTTTGGTGTGGCTTTGAGACCCCTAAGGTTTCGTCGGTGCATAATTTTGTGAATTCAAAGATAAAATATATAACACTATAAGTTTTAAAAATAGGAAAAACTTGCTAGGTTACTCTGTTCACAAAAACAAGATAAAAACATATTATAAAATCATAACACATATACAGACAACCTTATTTTAAAACATGCTCTAATACCATGAGAAAGGACCCATCCTGGAGTTCCTCTTTTAGAACCCAAATGGAGCCCTCTCGGTGACCCCATGGTAGTCCTCTAATCGATATCTAACTCAGTCAAAGGGCTCTCGCAAATCCAAGCCATTCAACTGTTAAAAACCTTTTATATTTTAAAAGTTAAAAGTGCAAAAAATAGTGGATTTTTTTTTAAAAAAATCCAGCAACATAACCACTACTTTTTCTAAGATTCTCAAATTTTAAAAACCTGCATAACATAATTTAAAACACTTTTAATATTTCACATACCATCTCAACTTCTGGAATGGGACTTCAAGTCCACATCACAAACAACCACAAACATAAAATTCTCAACACTTTAAAAACATCATTGAGGATCAAAGCCCTCGTAGTTCATTAAGTAAAAGATATTTACAATTCCTACAAACATTTACAAGATCACATGTTTAAAACCTTTCTAAAATAATTTAAAACATATATACAAGTAACTAAGACAATTTCAAGAAAACACATACATAGCAAAAATGACACAAGCACAGCAGCACGTGACAGTACAACTAATCCCACAGTAGGGTCCCAACTACTGTAGCACTTGTACACATACCTAGAGTGATTTATTTAAAAAATAAAAATAAGGTTGAGCTATACAAGGTCAGTGGATGTTAATTAGTTTACAATAAATTAAACTTTTCATAACAACATAACTGAGATATTCCCATACAATAATAAAGCTCATGGTAAAATAATTGCCATAAAATTCATTTTTGCATTATAAAATTCTTTCGTGCATCATACAATTTGGTAATAAAATAACATTTCATAAAACACAACTTTATTTTTCTAAAATTACTATTTCGAAATGCCATTTTGAAATTAAACTCATAATATTAGTTTCCATTTTCCTTTTTCCTTAAACAATAATTAGTGGTGGCAATAAGTTTCCTGAAAATTTTGATACTGAAAATAAACCAACCATTAGAATTGGTACCATGCATTGCCTCTCAAATTACTTTTAAAATAAATAGTAGTGGCATTATTATTTTCATAAATTTTCTTGTACAACATAGCCCACCATTAATTTCTTACCATACAGTACCCTAAGCATAAATTCATGGAGTTAGTTCTACATCACTTACCCGTGAT
Organism: Erythroxylum tenue; assembly: GCA_027568955.1. Classification (NCBI taxonomy): domain Eukaryota; kingdom Viridiplantae; phylum Streptophyta; class Magnoliopsida; order Malpighiales; family Erythroxylaceae; genus Erythroxylum; species Erythroxylum tenue. The sequence goes on along the minus strand of JAOSBM010153991.1, from coordinate 12,551 downwards.
TGGTTAACCACAAGTTATAGAGCTGGTTCTACATCGCTTACTCGCAATAGGTTAACTGTTATAAATCGGCAATTACAGAGCTAGTTCTACATCGCTTACCTAAAATAATTTTGGCTAGTAATGTATACATGGAGTTGGTACTACATCATTTACCCATAATAATTTTGGCTAGTACTGTATATATTCCATAGGTGTAGAGGGCAACTCACTGGACTACTGTCATACATAATACCACCTGCTATCAGTAACTGACGCCCCCAGACACTACCATGCACTATCGAAATACTCTGATCGATATAATAACATGTATAAAATCTAAAAGTGTATTGTAGGCTAAAACTCATCTCCTTTTTATCAAAAAATAACACAATTTTAATGTAACTTCCAATCATATAAAATTTAACCTTCAAATTAAAATTCATATATTGCTAAACATAAACTTATACTAGCAATATTCACTTTTAAATTATCATTCAAATAACTTAACATAAATATTCACTTTATGGTAAAACAGAAACCATTTGCATAAAATCAATTTAAAGTACACTCATTATTTGCTAATTTCCTTTTCACCTATTCGAAATCCTTTAGTTGTTTTTGTTTTTCCAATTCAATTCCATTTGATTTCTAACACTTAAAACCAATCCAAATTAACTTCCATGACATTTTAATACATATATTTAAGCCATAAAATTTCATTAAAAAATTTTACAACATCATGCACCCTTAACCGAATTTCAACAAAAGTCAAAACCAATTATTTTTCATTTCTTTACTTCATTATCATCAAAATCATGCTATGAACATCATAAAACATCAAAATAGAATCTTGAATCATATCACATTAAAAAACCCTAGCCATGGTCGATATTTCATCTAATCATTTCCATGGTTTTTCTTTCATGCTTTCATCATTAGACTAACTTCCTAATGTCTTTCATAAATCTTAAATCATCAAATGGGAAAACAAAACACTTAAGGCAATGGATCTTACTTTTGAACAAGGTTCCACACACTAGGTTTAGTGATTTTCTTCTCCTAATCACTTCCAATGTAATAAAACCTTGGTATCACATCATAACGGTGTAATTCACATCATCAAAACCAAATCTCAACTATAAGACAACAAATCCATCTTTTCATCAAAACTAGTATGCTTACCAACCCATTTTCTTCTTCCTCTTTAATTAGATGGCTATGAGATCTTTTTGGATACTTAATTGGATGTAAATGAGCATGAAAAACTCATTGGACACTTCTTCATGGCTTCTCCTGTTTCTTTTCTTTTCTTTTTTATCTCTCTTCCACCTTTTTTTTCTCCTTAGCCGAATCTCAACCTTGGTTTTTCTTCTTTTACCTTTCTTTTTCGCTTTCACCTTCACACTCACGGTTAACACTAAAATGAAGCAAAATGTGACTAAAGTTAGCTTTTTATACTCCTGTTTGTGCATTACACATGCCATTTTCTTATTGGTAATCACTTATGACTCACCACCATTTAATTAATGATTCTTAACCTTTAAGAAAGACTCCAATTCATCATTAAGTGTGACTCATTAATCCACTACCACCATTTTATACAAAAGACCATTTTGTCCCTTACCAAATTAAACCGACAAAGTTTTCTAAATAAATATGAAAAATATTCTATATAAATCTAAACCTCAAATTGACCTTATCTAATTAAACCTAAGACCCTTCAATTGTATCCTTAAAACAATTTAAGTGGGCACATTATCCCTAAAATCCATTATTTTTCAATACGGGTCTTTTTTCCTGAAATTTTTGGATTACCAGAATTCTATTCAAACAACCTCCATTTTGATCCGTTACAATTCCTAGGGACTCCAATCCTAATTCTTTAGCTTTTTATCATATTTCAAAATTGTTCGATAACTTCTTCGATTTCTCGGAAGAATTTTCGTATTGAATCCGAAATTTACCAAAAGTCATAAAAATCATCTGGCTTTCATTAAAAAATGTCATCTAAAACTCCAAAGCATATTTCAGGTTAATGCTCATTCGGACTCATTCTGTAGCTTTTCAGAGATTTCATAAATTTTTTGAAAACTTTTCATTCGAGTCCAAAGTCATCTCTGGTCTATCCATGATCTCTGTTATATCCTCAATCATGCATTTAAATACTTAAATTACTCTAGTATACCATAAATAGAACATACTCTATAAAATGCATGAACAACACATCATACAGTACAATAATCGAATTAGTATATTCCAAATATAATATAAAAGGATAATCACAATTATATAACATTTTATTGTTACCACTTATGTTAAGCTTAATTTTAACTTAATCCAGCATGTGCAAATTATTTGTATAAGATTAAATCAGTTAATTTTACTCAATAATCTATTTTTATTATTCCTTGAATAATATAATAATGTTGAATCTAAATTTAATACCAAATACTCAAAACAATGACATGTAAGTATCTTCTTCTAATGATAACTATTATCATACTATAACAAACTTCTTCAATTGTATTCCTTATTCATGCTTTTAGTAGGTTAAATTAAGTGAAACAATTTTATTGAAGTACTATACATTTTAACTTTACTTCATGTAAGGGCAAGGGCAATGGAAAAAGCAAACTCTAATATATAAGGCTTCCTGCTTTATGGGGGTTAGGGGAAGGCCATCAATTTTATGTAGCCTTTCCTTTGCATTTTACAAAGATGTTGTTTTTATGACTTAAACTCGTGACCTTCTAGTCACAAAAGGGTAACCATACTAGTTGCTCGAAGGCCATCTCTACGTTATGTAATTATATATTATGATATCTTGATGTTGACATCTATTATAGATTTTTTCATTAAAATTTATAAACCATTAATCAACTTAAAATGTCATTACATTTCATCATCTATATCATATTGATAAATCTTTAAAACTTTGTTACCAAATCGTCAAGAGGGATTAAAGAAAAATTACATAACGGACATACAATTTTCCTTTCTAACTTTGAGAACTCTTCTCAAACTAATCTTATGTCCAAGAAATTTGGTTCATTAATACTCAGTATCAATTATACTAAAGAAAATGTAATTTTTACTTAAAATAAAATAATGGCAACAAATCAAGTAATTAGTTATCTACCACAATAACTAAACAAGATTAGGACTTTAATCATTTATTTGATTACTCCCACTATTTTTTTTTGAAATAATAGCCCTCACTAATATTCAAGAAGATTAATCTAATCTCTTTAGTGGACTAAGATCCCATTTAAATGTATTTGATCTTGAGTTTGCTTAACAAACTAACTAAACCTAAATTTGGTAGACAACAACTTTAACAATCACTTCACATGTGACTTATAGATATGTTAGGTGACAACTTTTTGCTAAAATATTTCTTATATATCATTCCTAACTAACTTCTAAATTGATATGATTATGAGTTTGCTCAACTAAATAATACAAATTGAGTTAAATGGGACCCATTAATTTAAATAAAAATATTTAGGCTAAAGAGCCCTTGATTTTTCTCAACAAACCTTACAATAAACAGAACTCTACTTCTATTCTTAGATAATTAAATACAACTAGCACATTCTGAACGTATACTTAATATTTTAATGAGAGATTTAATCTTTGATGATCTCATCAAACACTCATTGTTGGGCCCGGGTCCTATACTTATCCCAAGGCGACCACCTGGGACGGTCAGGTGAAGGTCATAAGAGAGGAAAGTTGAAAAAGTCAAATTGAAGGAAATTTTCACCGTCAGTAATGGCGGGTTCGCTGTGGAAAATTATAAGTTTCGCCGCGGCAAAGTTAAGGCAATATTTCCAAGGACCCTTCGGGAGAAGTTCATCGCAGCCAAACATCTGGCTTCGTTGCGGTGAATGTCCAAGGTTAAGCCAACGCACCCTTCAAGACAATTGCGTCACGGCGAAAGCCTGGCTTCGCCGCGACGAAGTCCCCAAATCAAACCCAAGTGCCTATCGGGAAAAATAAGCCGCGGCGAAAGGCTAGCTTTGTCGCGGCGAAGTTACCAAAATCAAGCAAAAATACCCCTCGGGAAAGGTTCACCTCGGCCAAAGTCACAATTTCGTCGCAGTGAAACCTTCGATTCAGACACCCAGACCCAACTATCCAACACTAAATTTTGCACATACTATTCCAACAACCAATAATCACTCAACCAAAAGATAAATACAAACATGTACAAAAGAAACTTCTTCAAATCTTAATCTCATTACTAAAACAAAATAGAGTTATACAAAGCTTTAATGGACATTTCAAGCCACAATACATCATTGGTCTCATAATCCACAAATACAAAATATACATGAACGAGTAATAATTGAAATGCGGCTAAAGCCTTTTGTTTTCCATAAGCTAACTTAAAATACAAAAATATGCAGATTTGGAGTGATGCCTTGACTCTCGATCACTCGATCTCTTGCTCATCACCTAGAGATGGGGAGGAATGGAGGTGAGCTTAAAAGCTCGTAGCTAACAAATTTATAACGGAAAACAAGCAAAACTATTGAAAAAATTCATTGCCATAGTAAATTTGCATTGAATCCATAAAACACGTATTTCTCAAATTCTCAACTTGTCAAACAATTCATAATCAACATAAGTCATGTATTCATCAAACTTGTCAACACATCATAAACACATAAGCAATTAGAATGGTTTGGGTAGGTCCATAAACATGAGGGAGTTCTTGCGAATCTCCAGTAATAACAGAATGGACTATCACAAACCCACATAAACATGAATTTCATGACTTGTAAACATATTGCCCAAAAGGCACATTTCAGAAACATGATTTCCATAAGCATAATATATTTCAAACACCATTTCCATATTCATTTCATAAATCATCAACAAGATTCATGTACTAAACATGTAGCAATTTCTTAAATCATTTAAGGAATAACAAATGCAATATTTATAAAGCGATTGAAATCATTTAACTCTATTGATTTGGAAAAATATTCATGGCTCATTAACTCAACTATAAACATGTAATCCACTTGGATTCCTTGTTTGAAACTTGCTTAAAGGTGCCTCTCCTCTTGCTCCTCTTGTCTTTCTTGATTTCCTTTAACATTGGAAAAAATCCCAGTCAAGCCAACATTCAAATGGAAAATTCATAAAGCTTCAATAATCAAAAATGGTAAAATTAAGCTTATACTTAACCTACCCATAGTTTTTTTAAGTTAGAAAACTAAAACCTAGTTTAGAAATCCATGGAAAATCAAATGGGTTTCTCTTCTTTCTTCCCACAGAAACTCATTTCTCTACTTCTTTTTCTACCCAAACAGGAAGAAATATGAAGCTTACCTTAAGCTTAGCCAAATCTTCTTCCTTCTTCTTCTTTCACGATTTCCTATCTTCTTTCCCTAGCTTTTTTTCTACCCAAACAAGAAGAAATATGAAGCTTACCTTAAGCTTAGCCAAATCTGCTTCCTTCTTCTTCTTTCACGATTTTCTCTCTTCTTTCACTAGCTTCCACGATTTTCTTCTTCTTCTTTCTTTCTTCTCACGATTTTCTCTCTTCTTTCTCATTTCAAGAATACTTTTATTCTTGTCTTTCCAAAATTACCCCTCCTCATTTAACATAAAGTCCATTTGTTCCTTTAGTCTATTAAATACCATACTATACTCTAACTTACTTCTAACATTTTTATTCAAATTTCTAATTTCTACTTATGCTTGCTAAATTAATGACTAAATTCTAAGAAAATAAAATAAACAAATAAATAAAGAAAAGAAAAGAAAATTTTCGGGTCCAACAATTCTCCTTCCGTTAAAGAATTTCATCCTCGAAATTCTTACCTGAGTCATTGAAGAGATCTGGATACTTCTCCTCCATGGCCTCCAAGGGCTCCCACGTGGCCTCTTCCGTAGAATAGTTTTTTCACAAGACTTTAACTAGTTGAACTGTCTTGTTCCTGAGGACCTTTTCCTTAGTGTCCAAAATCTCCACTGGAGTCTCCTCATAAGTCAGATCATCTCTCAACTGAACCTCAGTGGTCTGAATGATGTGGGAGGGATCTGATCTATTCCTTCTTAGCATGGAAACATGAAAGAAATCATGTATCTGTGACAATTCTGGTGGCAACGCCAACGTATAGGCTAGTGGTCCAATTCTCTCAACAATCTCGTAGGGACCCATGTATCTTGGGCTCAACTTGCCCTTCTTGCCAAACCTCATGACTCCTTTCCAAGGAGATGTCTTAAGAAAGACTTTCTCACCAACTTCGTACTCCATTTCCTTTTGGTGTGCATCAGTATAGCTTTTCATTCTATCTTGAGCTGCTTTAAGCCTTTGCTTAACTAGATTGACCTTGTCGATTGTCATCTGGAGTAACTCTGGTCCTATTAATTTCATTTCTCCTTCTTCATCCCATCATATAGGAGTTCTACATCTTGTTCCATATAGTGCTTCATAAGGAGCCATTTGAATGCTCGAGTGGTATGAATTATTATAAGCAAATTCGACCAATAGCAAATGCACACCCCAAGCACCTCTGAAATCCATCACACATGTCCTGAGCATTCCTTTAAGGTTTCAAATGGTCCTCTTAGATTGGTCATTTGTTTGGGGATGGAAGGCAATGCTAAAATTTAACTTGGTCCCTAGAGCTTCTTGCATACTTTCCCAAAATCTCGAAGTAAACCAAGGATCTCTGTCAGAAACTATAGAGTCTAGAATCCCATGTAGTCTCACTATCTCATCAATATACTTCTTTGCTATCACATGCAGAGAATCAGTCTGTTTAATTGCTAGAAAATGGGTTGACTTCGTCAAACGATCAATAATAACCCATATAGCATCATGCTTCCTACTAGTTTTAGGCAAACCCATCAGAAAATCCATAATTATCCTTTTCCACTTTCACTCAGGAATAGACAATGGCCTTAACTTGCCTGAAGGTGCCTGATGTTCAGCCTTGACTTGCTGACGCACTAGAAACTTGCTTGCATATTTTGCTACATCCTTCTTCATGTCTTTCAACCAGAAATGATCTTTTAAATCTCTATACATCTTGGTGCTACCTGGGTGCATGGCATAAGGCGCATTATGTGCCTCGTCGAGTATCTCATCCTTTACTTCCTTGACATTTGGAATTTAAAGTCTATTTCCTACAACCATAAGTCCATCGTCCCTCACTACCACTTTAGATTTCTTGTCATTCTTAATTTCTTTTCAGAGCTTGTTGAAATTTGCATCTTGTGCTTGTAACTCCTTAACTTTCTTCTTGAGTATTGGTCTCACCCTGAAATTAGCAATAGTGCAATCATGTTCCTCCTGTTTTAAGCTTATTCTAAGCTTAGCCATCTCTTTCAACAACGGCAGATAAATTTTCTGAATGTGGGCTATGGAGGATTTCCTACTCAAGGCATCAACCACTACATTTGCCTTTCCGGATGATATTCAATCAACAAGTCATAATCCTTAAATAACTCTAATCACCTTCTTTGTCTCAAATTCAACTCTTTCTGGCTCAATAAGTACTTGAGACTTTTATGATATGTAAAAATCCTCGTCTAAACTCCATACAGATAATGTCTCTAAATTTTCAAGGTAAAAATTATTGTTGTTAATTCTAGATCATGAGCCGGTTAATTCAATTCATAAGGCTTTAGTTGCCGCGAGGCATAAGCTATTACCTTGTCTCCTTGCATCAACACACAACCCAAACCCTTTCTTAAAGTATCACTATAAACTGTATAACCCTCATCTCCCATAGGCAAGGTCAAAATTGGAGCACTTGTCAATCTGTGCTTAAGCTCCTCAAAGCTCTTCTGACATTCATCACTCCAGATAAACTTTTGGTTTTTCTTTAATAACTTAGTCATTGGAGTAGCTATCATAAAGAATCTTTCAACAAACCTCCTATAATATCCTGCCAGATCCAAAAAGCTTCTCACTTTTTCCACTGTCTTTGGTGCATGCCACTTCACCACTGCTTCAACTTTCCTCGGATCAGCATGTACCTCATCTTTCAAAATTACGTTTCTAAGGAATATCACCTTATGAAGCCAAAATTCACACTTGTTAAATTTGGCATAAAGCTCCCTCTCCCTTAATGTTTGCAACACTATTCTGAGATGTTCCTTGTGTTCCTCTTTGCTCTTGGAATAAACTAGAATCTCATCTATAAATACTATGACAAATTGATCTAGATACTCTTTCAAGACCCTATTTATAAGATCCATGAACGCAGCTGGAGCATTGGTCAATCCAAATGGCATGACTAGGAACTCATAATGCCAATAACATGTCCTAAATGTTGTCTTATTTACATCATATTCCCTGATTCTAAGCAGATGATAGCCTAACCTGAGATCAATTTTAAAAAAGACCTTTGCTCCCTGCAGCTAGTCGAATAGATCATCGATTCGTGGCAAAGGATATTTTTTCTTAATGTTCACCTTGTTGAGTCTCCGATAATCAATGCACATGCGCCATGTTTCATCCTTCTTTTTAACAAACAGAACCGACGCTCCCTATGGTGACAAACTTAGCCTTATATACCCCTTCTCTAATAGTTCTTCCAACTATTCCTTAAGCTTCTTCAGCTCAGCTGGAGCCATTCTATACAGTGTTATGGAGATGGGTGTGGTACCTAGAATCAAACCGATGGCAAACTCGATTTCCCTTGCTGGTGGCAAACCAGGTAAGTCTTCTGAAAACACGTCTGGAAATTCCCTCAGAACTGGAAAATATTCTAACTTTCCTTTATTCACATCGGTGTCCACAACGTGTGCCAAAAAGGCTTCACACCCTTTTCTCATCATCCTGTCAACTAGTAAAGCTAAAATAATTCTTGGTGATGGTATTCTTCTATCTCCTCTAAAAGTCACCTTCTCAACCTTGCCAAGATCAAATTCTACCTCCTTGAGGCTACAATCTAACTTTGCATGATATTTCTCCATGGTATCCATTCCAAGTATAACATCTAGGCCCTTTAAATCTAAAGGTAGTAAGTTCACTACCAGTCTAGCACCATCAATAAAGAGCTCACAATCTCTATATGCTTGACTTATTATCACCTTCCTCCCTAAAGGAGTACTAACAATCAATGGGCTATCCAATGGCACCAAATTAACACCATGTAATGTCATGCTTGTGAAATAAAAGAATGCATAGAGCTGGAATCAATTAGTAAATATACTTCTAAATTAAATAATTGAGTCATACCCGTAACAACTTCAGGTGCGGCTGCAGCTTCATCTCCGTTCATGGAAAACACCCTTGTCTGTACCTGACCCTTTAGCCTTCCTGGACGAATAACCTTCCTTGTCGCTCCAGAACTTCCCACCTTAGTGGCTGGCCTGGTTCCTACTATTTCAGCTCTCTTTGGGACTTGCAACTGCGACCCATCTTGCCTTGATGTTGGCGGACGTTCCCTGACCATGTGTCTCTTCTCTCCACATTGAAAACATACTCCAAGTAACTTGAAGCACTCTCCTCTGTGAAACTTCCCACAATATTCACATTGGGGGTTCATGTACCTATTCCTCTCCATCCTTCCATTGCCTCCTATAGTTAAGGCTTGCACTGAAGCTGCCTTTGCTTGCTTGTTCTTAACAAAGCCACTAATTCCCACTTCACTCTGTATGTGGAACTTCCTCATACTCCTCTCAGGAATTGAGGCACTCATTCCCTTCTTGGAAGACTTTTTCCAATTCTTCCTCTTCCTATTTACTTCATACTTTATATTTTCCAGTTTCCCATCTTGGAGTGCAGCATTTACCAATAGCTAGTAATCACAAAAGTTGTGGATCAATAATTTTTCCTTAATCCCCAAATGAAGTCGTCCCTCAAACCTACGACACTTATCCTCCTCATTCGCAACAATATTGGCTGCACACCGTGAAAGCTAGGTGAACTTCAGCTTATATTCACTCATACTCATGTCCCTCTATGTGAGATTTAGGAATTCTCTGGCCTTCTCTTGGACATAGACTTTCGAGAAGTATTTCTTCCTAAAAGCTTCCAAAAAGTTTCTCCATGATAATATCGGTGGCATGACCTGACTATAGGGCACTGATTCCCACCAATGGAATGCGTCCCCTTGTAGCAAGCTAACTGCATAATCTAATTTCTCCTCATCGAAGCACTTCATCTGAAACAGGACTCTCTCTGCCCTTCTCAACCATGCTTCAGCCTCATTAGGATTCGTAGTCCCATTAAAGTCTACTACCTCATACTTGCGGAGCTTATCATATTGTTCGCTCCTCTCCACTGGAGCTTGCACTGGAACTTGTGGCACTTGGTCCATAGCATACGTGAAAGCCTGAGCAAAGACTTGAAAGAAATGTGGATCCATGGGGTTTACTTGGGTCATAGGAGAAGGAGGTAGTGGCACTTCATGTTGTACATTAGGTGCCTCAGAATTATGAGCAGAGTGTGTCCCCGTGTCTTGTGGGACATAAGATTCATATGTACTTCATTAGAGAGAGCAAGATCGAGTCCTAGCTCCTCGAGTTCTCTTTCGAGGCGGCATAGTCACTCCTTCTATTTAAAACCATTTTAAAAAATCTTTAATTCATGTTTCATGTTAGGTTTAAACTGGTAAGTGTGCATGTAAAACCTTTTTAAACCACTCTTCATGTAAAACCATTTCAAATCATATGAAACAATACAAAAACAATGCATGTTCATTTCGTATTTTAAAACTACCCATTTCATTCCAAGGATACTCCTAAACCTAGTCGCTTTGATACCATAAGATGTTGGGCCTGGGTTCCGTTACTTATCCCAAGGCGACCACTTGGGACGGTCGGGTGAAGGTCATGTGAGAGGAAAGTTGAAAACAGTCAATTTGAAGAAAAGCTAAGGCAATATTTCCAAGGACCCTTCGGGAGAAGTTCGTCGCGGCAAAGGTCCAAGGTCAAGCCAACGCACCCTTTGAGACAAATGTGCCTCGACGAAGTCCCTAGATCAAACCCAAGTACCTCTTTTCACCGCGGCAAAGTTACCGAAATCAAACAAAAATACCCCTCGGGAAAGGTTCGCAGCGGCCAAAGTCACATCTTCACCGCGGTGAAACCTTCGATTCAGAGACCCAGACCCAACTATCCAACACTAAATTTTGGACATACTATTCCAACAACCAATAACCACTCAACCAAAAGATAAATACAAACATGTACTACAAAAGAAACTTCTTCAAATCTTAATCTCATTACTAAAACAAAATAGAGTTATACAAAGCTTTAATGGGCATTTCAAGCCACAATACATCATTGGTCTCATAATCCACAAATACAAAATATACATGAACGAGTAATAATTGAAATGCGGCTAAAGCCTTTTGTTTTCCATAAGCTAACTTAAAATACAAAAATATGCAAATTTGGAGTGATGCCTTGACTCTCGATCACTCGATCTCTTGCTCATCACCTGGAGATGGGGAGGAATGGAGGTGAGCTTAAAAGCTCGTGGCTAACAAATTTATAACGGAGAAACAAGCAAAACCATTGAAAATACTCATTGCCATAGTAAATTTGCATTGAATCCATAAAACACGTATTTCTCAAATTCTCAACTCGACAAACAATTCATAAACAACATAAATAATGTATTCTTTAAACTTGTCAACACATTATAAACACATAAGCAATCAGAATGGTTTGGGTAGGTCCATAAACATGAGGGGGTTCTTGCGAATCTCCAGTAATAGCAGAATGGACTATCACAAACCCACATAATGGTTTGGTCAGGCAGGAGAAGCCTTTAGCATGGTTAACGTGCACGTGACATAACAAAATGGACTGCCACAAACCCACAGAAGCATGAATTTCATGACTTGTAAACATATTGCCCAAAAGGCACATTTTGGAAACATGATTTCCATAAGCATAATATATTTCAAATACCATTTCCATCTTCATTTCATAAATCATCAACAAGATTCATGTACCAAATATGTAGCAATTTCTTAAATCATTTAAGGAGCAATAAATGCAACATTTATAAAGCAATTGAAATCATTTAACTCTATTGATTTGGAAAAATATTCATAGATCATTAACTCAACTATAAACATGTAACCCACTTGGATTCCTTGCTTAAAACTTGCTTAAAGGTTCCTCTCTTCTTGCTCCTCTTGCCTTTCTTGATTCCCTTTAACATTGGAAAAAATCCCATTCAACCCAACATTCAAATGGAAAATTCATAAAGCTTCAATAATCAAAAATGGTAAAATTAATCTTAGACTTAACCTACCTATAGTTTTCTAGGTTAGAAAAATTAAAAACTAGTTTAGAAATAAAACTAGTTTAGAAATCCATGGAAAATCAAATGGGTTTCTCTTCTTTATTGGCACACAAACTCATTTCTCTACTTCTTTTTCTACCCAAACAAGAAGAAAGATGTTGGATCCCGCTTCCGGAACCCAACTCTTGAACCCTAAACATGCATAACGATCATCTTGCCTTGTAGGGTTTATTCCATTCAACCCTAATTAGCTATCACACATTTTTTTTTGAACACTTAATATTATGAAACCCTTAATAGACATGAATCATACCTTGTTAATATTCTATCATCTCAA
>JAOSBM010153986.1:0-12121 GCA_027568955.1 Erythroxylum tenue | reverse complement strand
AAAAATCCTCTGTTGAGGTTAGTACGAGGCGGTCGTACTATTGGGTGTGAAATTCTTTCACGGGAAGTGAGGTTGAGGGATAGTGTCAAAGGTTGAGTGGTGTAGGGTCAGTAAAGCCTTGGGTAAATCTATTGTATCTTCGTGAAAGTTATTAAGCTAGGTGAGGGCCCGCCGACGTAGGCAAGGTGTGCCGAACTGCGTTACCAAATTTCTAGTGTTTTACTATTTCGGCTTTGCTTGATTTTATTTTGTAGGTGCCAAATAAGTTTGCGGAAAGTTTGCGAAATTATTAACCCCTTCAATTTTTCAATATTCTTGTTTAAGAATACTATAACCTCATCTCCAACTTCAAACACTTGAGCTCGTCTATGTTGGTTAATATTATCCTTGTATTTTGCATCGGCTTTTTCAAGCTTCTCTTTTACCCCCAAAAGTTCTCTAGAAGTTCTCAAGAACTTGGTATAATGATCAAACGGAGTTGATTTTGGAAAACCAAGGAGTTTCACTGCTTCTCTAAAGAATAATTTTGTAATTGAAGTAGCATCCGCCATTCCTCTTTTTATTCTTAGCAATTCCTAAGCAAAGTTCTTAAGAAGATCCTCCCCAATATTACTAGGAACAAGTAATGGTATATATAAACTAGCATTTGCAGCATGTCCCTTATATATTTCTTTTAAATTATCATCACATCAATATATTTTAGGAACTTTGTTAATTAAAACTGATCACTACTTTTAGCTCCCAAAAATTTCAAGGCTTGATGATTAATATAGAAAACAAATTCCTTCTAAATTAAATAATGTTCCCATATTTCTAAAGCCCTCGCAAGAACATAGAAATCTTTATCATAGGTAGCTTTTTGTGCAGCGTCACTTAATTTTTCACTAAAGTAAGCCATTGGCCTTTTTTTCTTGGGACAAAACAGCTCTATTTTCAACTCCACTAGCATCACACTACACCATAAACAATTTGACAAAATTAGACAAGGCTAAAACATAAGTGGTACTTAATTTTTCTTCAATAAGAGCAAAATTTTGTTCTTATTCCTCCGATTTAAATTTACCATTTTTCAAGAAAGTAAAGATGGATATCTCATCCTTTGGTGGTGGTTTAGAAACAAAGGAGCTTTTGGATTGGTTAATAGAGGTAGAATGCTTCTTTGAATATATTCAATTCCTAAAGAGAGAAAAGTCAAGTTAGCAACTTATAGATTAAAAATAGGAGCATCAATGTGGTGGGATAAGGAGCACCAATATGGTGGAATCAGTTATAGGAGCCAATGCTGCAAAACATTTTGATAAACCTCCTATAGAATGATTCTAACCTATGAAAACTTCTTAGATCCCCAATATTCTAGGCATTGTTCATTCCTTAATAGCTTTTGTTTATGTTCATCTATCCTAACACCATTTTTTTCCTATAGTATACCTAACCAATAACAAATTTTCAGGCATAAATATGCACTTTTTAAAATTAACATACAATTTGTTAGCTCTTAATGCCTTAAACACCCTTATAAGATGCTCAATATGCCCATCAATAGATTTACTAAAGATAAGGATGTTATTAAAATAAACCATAACAAATTTGCCTATTAAAGGTCGTAACACTTGGTTTGTGAGGAACATGAAGGTATTTGGAGCATTGATCAATCCTAATGGCATAACTTACCATTTAGATAATCCATCCCTTGTCTTGAGTACAATTTTCCATTCATCTACAAGTCTTATCCTTATTTGGTGATAACTGCTTCTAAGATCAATTTTAAAGAAATTAGCTACCTAACTCTATTGATCCAATATATCATATAACCTTAGGATAAGAAACTTTATCCAATAGTAATTTTGTTAATTGCCCTACTATCAACACAAATCTTCTAATTACCATATTTCTTTGGTTTGAACAAAGTAGGAACAACATATAGATTCATTTTCTCCCTAATATGATCCTTCTTAATTAACCCCAGGACCAAAGTTACTGTGGTGTTAGATATCATGCATAGGAGCCAATTCATTGCATAAATCATAAGAAACTATTTCCCCAATCTCCTCTAAAATAAGTTGGATATCCAAAAAAATCATCTTTTCTTAATTTTCTCTCACCTCTTCCCCATTTATAATCAATAAATGCACATCCCTCATTTATTTTATCTCACTCATAATTTTTTTTATTATTATAAACTTGCAATAAAGGATTTTTACTCTCCCCTTTGGGTTTCACATTCTTTTATCTACCTATAGGTACCAAGGTACATATTACCCTGTCTTTTATAAATTTATAAAGCTTTTTCCTACTCAAATGCATTACTTCAAAATCAAATTGTCATGGTCTACACAAAAATATGCATTTATATTAACAACATCATAATAATGCTCATGACGATATTTACCAATTGAGAATGGTACTTGAAAAGTTCATTGACAAAAATTTCTCCAACCTCCTTAATCTTTTCAATGTTATAATGTTCGAGATGTGACTTGTTTTCAACTTCAATTCTTCACTATTGCCTTACTTATAATATTTTCTTGACTATCTCTATCAATAATCAACTCACATAAGGTCCCTTACACTATAAACCTTTGTAAAAATGCTTATCCCTTTACAAATCATCTTGCTTTTTCTGGGGGTATCATCAACCTTCTAATTGCTCCCATAAAAGAATCATCGTCCTCTTCCTTTTGTTGCTCTCAATCATTTCCTTCGAGTGCACATATTTCCTCCTCCTCATCATCTTCATATTGTTCCACCTTATTTATTTCTTTCCTCTTTAGGCAGTTGTTAGATTTATGGCCTTGTTCATTGTATAATATTTAGGAAGGATGGGCTTGGCAAAAGGATTGATGAATTTTGAGGATGTTGGAGCTTATCGATTGAACTTCCACCATTAGTATTGCATGGAAGGAAAATGGGTGGGTTGAAAAGAAATTAAAAAGAACAACAAATATCTTGAGTGCTACCCCACAAAAATTAGTCCCTGCGGCACTCTAGAGCACAAATGACCTGATTATGCAACAACTGAGAGAAATACACTCTGGTTAGGAACAAATACGTGAATAGATTGACAGCCTCCATAACTAACTCCTGGACATGCAAATTCTTCTTAGAAAACTTTTTGATTCTCATAACTAACTTTGTTATTTGGATTTTTTTATACTCGTGATACTTCTTGCTACTTATTTTTCTTTCCCTCTTATTTTTTGATAATGAAAAGGGGGGAGAGAATAGTTAATGATTACATCTGTGATATATTTTCAATCTTTTATGGTATATTACCTTAATGATATGTTTGTTTTGATGATGCATATATTTATGATATACTCTGCCTAACTGCTACGGAAATTTATTAAACTTGTGAAGTTTATGTTTGTAATATACAAATGATAGGCTCCTTCCTTTAGAAGGCAAGCTCCCTCTAATTATAACCGGGAGTAGGATCATATAAAGTTTACAGGTATCTTTCGAAATCCCTTATTATTATTTGAATTTTTAAAAAATATATATAGCTAACAATCTCCTCTTTTTTTTATGTTGAAAAACAATAATATATATATATATATATTATTGTTTTTCAACATAAAAAAAGAGAGGAGATTGTTAGCTCAAGGATTATATTTAATGATTTTGATGATAACTTTATAATATTTCAAAATTCAAATTGGATTTATTTCCTTATATAGGCAACGGTATAATTCTTAAAAGGAAATAAAATTATAAGATAATTGCTTCCTTTCTTACAAGAACCTTCTTTATGAACTTACCTATTCATAAATTATTTCATGACATCTAAAAGGTTTTTACTAATTCGAATAATCAGCTCCGAAAGCTTTTATAGAACGTTCTTCTTAACGTCTGAATATCGAAGGATTTAGTAGAAAAGATATCGTAGATTAAGTAAGGACTAGTTGAGGAAAATATCTATTTAACAAAGAGCTACTGCATTTGCGAAATATACAGACTTGCGAAATACTTTAGTAGCATCAATATTCTTAAAAATTATATCAAATTCCTTATGCCTTAGAAAGTGAAATCATTCTATTAAGAGAGATTGTTAAATCATTTATTTCTTGTTGAGAGCATGTAGAGGTTGTTTAAAAACTACGAGTGTGGAAGGTTAAAGAACTTTGAAAAATATATACTTGTGAGCTTGGAGAGGCTCGTCAAATTTATTAGTTGGATTTTATAGTGAAATACTCAAGTTGGATACTTAGGGACTAGATGTAGGTTTTGTTATAAGCCGAACCAGTATAAATCTACTGTGTCATTCTTTCTCTCTTCCTAACTTCTAAATTTCTGCATTAAAAGTTTGTGTTTTCAAGAGGCTCCTTCTGTTTTTATACCGCAAGAGGATCCTTTCATTTTTGAGCATTAATAGGCTACTATACTAAGAAGAACTCTCAAACCTTAGGGGAGCCTTCTAAAGAACAAAGATCCTGCTAATGTTGGCAGGGAGAAGTAGGATAGAAAATTCAAATAGATATAATATCATATAGTTTATACATACCAAGCTCATTTCTCAACACGCAAAATCTATCTTTAGATAGTGGTTTAGTGAAGATATTAGCTACTTGATTCTCTGTATTAATATGCAAAAGATCAATGCTTCCTTCCAAAACATAATCTCTAAGAAAATGATGCTTGATTTCTATATGCTTAGTCATAAAATGATGCACAGGATTTTTAGAAAGATTTATTGCATTAGTATTATCACATAATATAGGAATATGAGAAAAGTTTAGAGAAAAATCTTGTAGTTGATGCTTCATCCATAATATTTGAGCACAACAGTTGGTAGCTGTTATATAGTCCACTTCAGTTGTCGAAAGTGTTGTGCAATTTTGCTTCTTGCAAGATCAAGACACTAGACATCCTCCAAGAAATTGACAGTGACCAGTTGTGCTTTTTCGATCAACTTTATCACCTGTATAATCTGCATTACAATAGCACACTATGTCAAATGAATCAATTTTTGGATGCCATAGTCCAAAATCCATAGTTCCATGAAGATATCAAAAGATTCTTTTGACTGCTTGAAGGTGGCTTTCTTTTGGATTTGATTAAAAGCATGCGCAAAGACACACATAAAGCATGATGTTTGGTCTTAAGTTTGTAAGATATAGTAATGATCCAATCATCCCTTTGTACTTTGTCTGATCCATAGCTTTGCCTTTTTCATCTCTATCAAGTTTAGTTCCGGTGTACATGGGAGTACCCATAAATTTGGCATTCTCAAAATGATATTTCTTGATGAGTTCCTTTGTGTATTTTCTAGGCTAATGAAGATTCCTTTTTCTATTTGTCTGATATATAATCCGAGAAAGAATGATAATTCTCCCATCATGCTCATTTTTAAATCCCCCTGTATTAATGCTGATTCTTCACAAAAGGATAGATTAGTAGTACCAAATATTATATCATCAACATATATTTTCACTATAAGTAATTCATTTTTCTTTATTTTAATAAATAAGGTTTTATTTACCTTTCCTCTTTCAAAGTTATTCTCAAGTTGAAAGTTACTTAACATCACATATCATGCTCGAGGAGCCTGTTTTAAATCATACAGAGCTTTGGTTAACTTCATCACGTAATCCAGACGGTTTTCATCTTCAAAACCTAGGGGTTGCTTAATAAATACTTCTTTATTAATGTAACCATTTAAGAATGCACTTTTAACATCCATTTAGAACAACTTGAAGTTTCTATAGCATACAAAGGCAAGTAAAATTCTAATCGATTCCAATCTAGCAGCAGGTGCATAAGTTTCATCAAAATCAATACCTTCCTGTTGATTGAAACCTTAAGCTACAAGTCTAGCTTTATTTCTTACCACCTTACCATTTTCGTCAAGTTTGTTTCAAAATACCCACTGACTCCTAATGATTTACTTGTTTTAAGGCTGAGGTACTAGATTCCAGGCTTTGTTTTTGTCGAATTGATTTAGTTCATCTTTCATGCTAAAACCCATTTTTCATCAATAAGGGCCTTTTCAACGGTCTTTGGTCTATTTATGAAATGAGAGCAACAAATTTGGTCTTGAATAATGATCTTATTCTTAGACTTTTAGAGGATTTCCTAGAATATATTGATGTGTATCAAGACCTCTCCATTCTCTTTGTGTTTTTCTTTGCATAGGCTCCTGCTGAGATGAAGGAGCCTACTTTGTTCTAGCTTCAGAGGGACCTTCTTGATTTTGTAATTCTGAAGGTATTATGGGTTTAGTTTGATTCTGTAATGTATTTAGGTATCAATGGATGGTCTTCATCATCTGAGTCAGTTATTGTTATCGAAAGTAGTGCTTAATCAAATACCACATATATAGATTCTTCTATCTTTCTTGTTCTTTTATTATATACTCTGAATCCTTTACTAGTGACACTGTAGCCCAAAAAATAGCTTAGTCTAATCCAGCATTGAACTTCCAAGGTTGTCTTTTTCATTGTTTAGAGTAAAGCATTTGGAACCAAACGCTCGGATATAAGAAACATTAGGTTTTCTTCCTTTCCGTAACTCATAGGGGTCTTCTTAGGTATAGGTCTTATAAGACATTTGTTAAGAACATAACATGCCGTGGATACTGCTTCTACCCATTATCTATAATAGTCCACTTTCATATAGCATGGTCTTGGCCATATCAACCAAAATTTTGTTCTTTCTCTCTATAACTCCATTTTCCTGAGGCATCTTTGGACAAGAGAAGTTGTGAGTTATACCGTTGCTGTCACATAATTCTTCAAACTTCATCATCCTTATTTGATAAGAAATAAACCCATGAAAATCTAGAGTAAACATCTACTAGAACAAAACCATAATGTTTCCTACCAAAATTTTGGGTCCTAATGGGACCGAATAAATCCATGTGTACATGTTCAAGTGGTTGGCTAGTTGACACAATATTTTTAGAAGGAAAGTTGCTTCTAACTTGTTTACCTTTTAAACAAACCTCACAAACCTGATTATTTTCAAACTTTAAGGTCGGTAGTCCTCTAACTAACTCGTTTTTGGACAATGTTAATAGAATGCTCATGCTGGCATGTCCAAATCTTCTGTTCCAGATAAATGGAACATAAATGAATCCCTTTTTAGACAAAACACTTAACACTTTTTGAAGACATGTCTTCTAGTTGAGCACAATATATATTCTAATTTCTAGGATCAAGAAACACAATATTATCATTATGAATATCGATAATTTTACAATGAGTTGCATAGAAAATAACTTTGTAGCCCTTATCCCATAACTGACTCACACTCAATAGGTTATGTTTCAAACCATCAATAAAGAGAACATTATCAATAGAGGTAGAGTCAGAATCACCAAATTTAGCAATTCCGGTGATCTTTGCTTTATTTTTGTCTGCAAAGATAACATTACCTCCATCTTTTCTTTCAATTTAGTTGAAGTGTGATATTTCACTTGTCTTGTGTCTCGAACAACCACTATCAACTATCCATTGATTCTCCCTTGTCTCCATTTTGAAACGTATATGTAGAAAGAATTATCTCTTTTTAGGTACCTAAAATTTTCTTATTCCTTTCAGGTTAATAATTTGACCTTTTGGTCTCCAAACATAAATATAAGATAATTCTTTTTACAAAAATTATAAGAATGACTAATGTAACCATGTTTACCACAATAATCACACAAAACAGATGAATGATAGTTGTTATGAATTTTGCCAATTAGCAAATTCCTTCCATTTTGGCTATAGCTGTTGCTGGATTTAACAAAGAAGTTTTTGTATGACCTGATATTGTTATTTTCATTGTATCCTATTCCGACCTTAGCAAAAATGCATTTATCATTACCAAGCAATGCATTAAAATTCTTCCTTCTATCAATGAAATTTTCCATGTCTTTTTCTAGAGATAAGATCTTTCCAGCACTTTTCTCCTTTTCAAGTTCTAAGGCGATGACCTTTTCTTCTAACTGTCTTACCTTATTAGAATCATTTTTTAGCAGCGTATTTTTCAACTTAACTACTCTTTTTTCTAGAACTTCCTTTTCATAAACCTTTTGCTTATAATCAACCTCAAGAGACATATTCCTGGTCACCAAATTCTTATTCGCAGATTCCAATGATTTAATCTTACTCTTCAGATATGCATCATTGCTCTTGGATTTCTCAAATTCTTTGAAATACTTCACTATCAACATTTTGTACTGATCATACAATTCATGATATGTATTTTTCAATTCATCAAATTCAATATCAGAGTCAGAATAATATACCTTATCGTCTCCTAATTCAGCCATGAAGCAAATGTTTCTGACTTCTTCTAGCTCTTCTTTCTTCAAAGTTTTCAGAATCCTTATCTAATCAGGCTGTAATCATCGTTTGCTTTCTAAATTTTTTGTTTCTGACTTCTACTTTTGAAGAAGAGGACATTTTGGTCTTGTGTGTCCAAGCTTCTTGTAGTGATAGCATATGATTTGATTATTTTGTATATTGCTATTGTTGTTGCTGCCTTTTGATAGGAACTTGTTGTTTCTAGCTTTTTTATTTCATTCTCTTTTCTTCACCAGCTTCTTTTTATAGAAGCGTACATATTTTCTGACCATAAAGTTGAACTCGTCATCTCCATCTATTTGCAACGCAGTGTCACTTTCATCACCGTTTGATTCGTCAGTTGCTTTTAATGTCATTCCTTTTTTTCAGGAGGATCCTTCATCTCGTCTAAGATTGGTTTCATGGATCTTCAAATTTCCTCGTAGCCAGTTGAGTGAAATAATTTCTAGATCCTTTTTCATTTCTAGAGTTGTCACCTTAGGTCTCCATTCCTTTGGTAGTGACCTTAGAATCTTCGTACTAGCTCGTCATTGGGATATATCTTTCCCAAGTTCTTTAAGGCTGTAATGATGTTTTTTTTTTGTTTCTAGAGTTGTCACCTTAGGTCTCCATTCCTTTGGTAGTGACCTCAAAATATTCGTACGAGATAATCATTGGGATACATCTTTCCCAAGTTCTTTAAGGCCGTGATGAAGTTGATGAAGCGTCCGAAAATTCGTCTATGGTCTATCCTTGTTTCATGCCAATAGTTTCATATTGATGCACTAAAAGACTTATTATATGCTTCTTTACCTCATTCGTCCCTTCAAACGTGACTTGTAGTTTGTCCCACATTTTCTTTGCTGTAGAACAGTAGGATGTTTTCTCATATTCTTCTGGAGATAATGCACAAATTAGATGATCTTTTGCTTTAGCGTTTATTTGTGCATTTCTTCTATCAGTATTAGTCTACACTTCTATGTTATTTGAATCAAGAAGTGTAGCTCCAACTCTGATGGCTTGCCAGACTTTGATATCTACAAATTGGAGATAGATTGTCATTCTTTCTTTCCAGTATGAGTAGTTGTTTCCATTTAAATAACGAGACTTTGAGACAGATTGTCCTTCAGAACTTCTCATATTGTTTGCCATGATTTATCACGTGTTATAAAACACAAAAATATCAAACCTCTCTCTGATACTAAATGATAAAGCAAACACACGCAAGAGGGGGGTGAATTGAGTGTGACAAAAAAATTTCGTAAGTTCTTTCAACTCATATAATAAGCAAATCTTAGTTAAAGGATAAAAATAGTAGGATCCTGTAAGATGATAAAGCCTTTTAACAGACAGGAGCCTATTAGGCAATAAGAGCCTTTTGTGGGATAGGACCCTGCTTAAACGAAAGGAGCCTACTGAATGATAAATCTTATTAAAATAATTTTAAAACAAAAGGCTCTTGTTGAAACTTAAAGGAACCGCTTGCAAGTTGAAAATAGAAAGAGCCTCTTATAAAGGTGGAGGAGCCTCTTGCTAAAAAGAACACACACACGATATACTGCAAAATTTTAAAAGATAAAGAGAGAGAGAAGGACGCAATCAATTTATACTGGTTCGACTAACAACCAAGCCTACGTGAAGTTCCCAAGTATCCAACTTGAGTATTTTATTATAAAAATCCAAGTATTAAATTTAACGAGCCTCTCCAAGCTTACAAGTACATATTTTTCAAAGTTCTCCAACCTTCTACACTCAAAATGTATAACAAACTTCTAAAAGCTCACAGAAAAATAAAATGTAAAATCAAATTTTAATTCTCAAATAACAATTTCTCTTTTGATAGAGTGATTTCACTTTCTAAGGCACAATAAGAATGATATGACTCTCAAGAATGCAAATGCTACTCAAATGTTTCTAATGTCTAAATATGTTCGTTACTCCACAAGTGCGTTGCTCTTCTTCAAAATAGTCGATTTATTCAACTAGTTGTTGCCTCATCTTAATTCTAAGTTGATTTTGGATTTTCAATATCATCTCTATTGGAACAAAAATTTCCGAAGCTAATAGTTCAAAAAGGTAAGATCCTCATGGATGTTAATAAGGAAAGTTCATTAAGAAGGTTCCTACAAGAAAGAAAGTAATTTTTCTATAACTTTATTTCCTTTTAAAAAAATACCGTTATTTATACAAGGAAATAAATCCAATTTAAATTTTAAAATATTATATAGTTATCTTCAAAATTATTAAATATAAATCTTGAGTTAACACTTCATGGTAAGTTGGAACATATGCAAAGGCATGCTTGGAAAAAGCAATATATTCAAACTAACCGAAAAATATAAATAAATAAAAGGGCAAGATTCTTCTTGCTAAGAGAATTTGATTGTAGATAGTATTGGTACCTATAATTGTTTCTTTTTGTTTTCTATCTTGTAGACAGTTATAATGTCTTATTTAGGGAGTTTTTTTGGATTATATTATAATATGATGGTAGACTTAATACCTTGAACTCATTGTAATGTAGATATAGTTTTAACTATAATCAAACCCCTTTTTCATTTTTAAGAAAAAGAAACATTATGCTAGCCTTACATGTTCATAATATATCATGATTTCTTATACATTATAGCATTAGCAAGGCAGTCCTTTTGAGTATTGGGGAAGAACCACCTGCTGATGCAACTAAGTTTAGTATTGGGCTAGGTTGAGTTCAGTTTCCCTTTGATCTGATTATGGCCTCAAAACTTATGTATGAGTTTAAATATATTTTTAAGCTTGGAAGAGTCTAAAATTAGTAGTCAATTAGGTTCAGATTAAGTTTGATTATTTTTTTAATTTATTAATAAAATGGCATCATTTTAACAATTAATATTTAACATTCCTGAATCGACGTGGACTCTACAACAATTGCATATAGTTGTTTTGTAACCGAATTGGAGTAAAGTCAAAGTTAGAATTCGCTTTACTTGAAAGAGCAAAAGCCGTTACTTAAAAATATTTTTATATTAAATTATTAAAATAAGATTTTTATTAAAATTTTAGAATTATTTCAAAATAAATTATTGTATAATATATATATATGTGCGTGTGTGTGATTGATAAACTATATTAAAATAATTCAACAGAAATTTAGTAAAATATTTAAAATCAAAATTATTTTTCTTTTATTTTAATTTAATCTTTTTAATTAAAGTGCACATATACATATATAGTTAATATGACACTGGCACATTATACAATAATATTTATTTCTTACCAGAGTGATGTTCTACAGTCATATTATATATTATAACAATTACAAAATTAAATTCATAATATAGCTAAAATTTCTCATCATAAAGTTATTGATATTTTAAGTAATTTATTCGTCAGTAAAATAAAAATTTTCATTAAAAGAATTAATTAGTGAATTTTTAAAAAAATTTCTATTTTTATTTCTATATTTAATGATATGAATATTTAAGAGTGCTTATTATTTTATTATAAAGTGTTCACTTTTTTCCCAAAAATATGATCACTGTACTAATTTGTAACACCCCACTCCCGCGCGACCCGAACTCGATATCGTTGGTGATATCCGAGTCCGTGTCCGCGAGAATAGCTTGTTAAGACAATCAAGCAACCCAATGACAGTACAAAAATATGTGCATAAGCGGAAATCAGTGATAAAAGGGCCACTTTCATTTACTAACATATTCAGTTTATCACATTGATACATCCCTTTTTCAATACAATAAAGGAAATGCACACATGCAGACGCGAATTGATCCCCACTTCGATCCTTGACTTGCACCCGTAGCCGAACGGGGTAACCTTGAGTCCTGAGAAAAAGGTGCACATTTGGGGTGAGTTTG
>JAOSBM010153971.1:0-12121 GCA_027568955.1 Erythroxylum tenue | reverse complement strand
ATAATTTTGGTGTTATTAGAAACTGGAAACATATTATAACAATTTTGTAGAAGAAAGTATTACCGAAATACACCATTATCCTTGTCATAATGATCATGCAAAGTTATCCCGAAAGTGTGCTGGAATTTGATATCTGAAATATTTTTTACTGAACATACTTCGGTATTTTACCTATTTTTTTCTCTGTAGATTTCCAAATGAAATGAGTCTTGATTTAAATTAAACTAGAGACATTTTTCTACAAATTTTAAGAAGAAATTGAATTTTAATTCTATCCTTAAGGGTCTTGAAATTAAGTCTTAGTGTAGGCAGTGGCACTACCGGGGATAGTGATCATGTCCTGTGGTTATTGAATAAACTGTATTTATGTGGGGCCGAATTAGGCTGAGGTGTCTTCACCAAAGTTTTAGCTTATTCTCTTATCTTTAAATTGGTATAAAGTTTGTAATTTTTGGGTACTGGAATTGAGAGATATCAGGTGTACAACCTGCATGCATGATCATGCATTAGCCAAAATTTTACATGTACACAGTCTGTGGTATTTCAAGCATAACTCATTGAATAATGAACCAAATTGAATGATCTTGGTATCAATAGAGACTTAAGACATAGGAGAATAATTTGTTAGAAGGAAGTGTGACCAAATTCCTTCAGTTTCTAGAGGATATTAATTGTGCAAAATGGACCCGAAAGTGTACTTTAAACAAATCTGAGTTAATCAATTGAAAGTGGATATACAAATGATTATTGTGACAAAATAAATGATAAGAAACCTGGAATTGTCATTGAACATGCATTGTGCATACTTTCTGTACATTGATGTACATAAAAGAACACTTGTACATTTGTCCAAAAATGTGATATTTGTGAATGTGTTGTGTATGTTTTAGAGGAGCACATCGAACGCCAGTCGGACATTGCCGGACCATCCAGGAAATAGCTTATTAGAGCGTACTGTGAGTCAACCTAGATGAATTTCCTAGGATTGATTTGATTTGATTTGTTAAGCTTCCAATTATTGACTTGTTGCATTTTGTTTCTGAATTTCGGACTTAAAGTCCGAGGAGTAAATATTTGGGACTATATTGGAAGTGTTCTGATTTATTTAATAATTCTGTATTATATGTGGATTTTTAAAAATATTTGAATGCTGGACTTAGTTCTGAAGATTATGAAATTCTGATTGTGTATTATGCTATGTGAATCCTCAACGAAAGTTAAACGCCGGACTTAGGTCCGATAATTACGAAATTCTGACTGTGCTTTATAAATGATTGTTATATATGGTAAATTCTAAATTGTTGCATTTCATAAAATGCATGCTCAAATAAAGGCGTTGTGACCAAAGTAGCCAGTATCAAGCGCTTGCACATAGAGCTTTGCTCCGTGGGATATGATTCTGCACGTAGAGTCATGCTCCGTGATATATGTTTCTGACTGAGCCCAATGGGCTAGTATTTGTATATGTGATATGTGATAGGCATTCGGTCATAACAATAATAATGAATGTGGAGTCTCATATGCATCTATAGTTGTGTATATATGTTCTGATTCACAATAATTAAATGATGTGTCGTGATAGTGTGAGTATTTGGAATATACATGTTCTGCATGAATAATTGCGAAATATGTTATTTGTGTATGTGAATCCGGTGAAATCATCAACGATGGTTCACTCATTGAGTTTGCAAAACTCATAAAAATTGCAACGTGACTTTTCAGGTTCAAAGGAGTTATCCAATTAGACCAATTGGAGTACAACCACTAAAAATGAGCATGAGTTAGGAGTCGGGATCAGTTTGCACCTGCATATGTCTTTAGTGATTTTGTTTTTGAATTATGTTCTACAAACATTGTACAAAGTGTATGTGAATAATTTGTTAATGAAATGACTTTATGATTTCAAGTGTTTTGTATCTGAAATGGGCCCAAGTGATTGTTGAATACTAATGTTTGTAATAATTGTAACTTGTAAATGGAAATATTTTTAAATGACATGGGCCGATTTGATTGGTGATTTCTGCTTTCGTGTACCTTATTTTAAATAATAAATGTTTTGTAATGAATTTTGACTGAATGATTGTTCTAGCATGCCACCCTTGCGGGGTATGTACTCGAATATCACCATGGATGTTGGGTACGTGTCTTGCGAGAGTGGGGTGCTACTGTACTATTTTAGTTAATAACAGTCTGAAAGTGGTTGAGCCTTAAATTTTAGATTTCTGAATCAAATTGAATGATTTTGGTGTCATTAGAAACTTAAGACAATGGGGAACATTTTTCTTGAAGAAAGTGTTATTTCATAATGCTCAATGGTTTTTTTGGCAAGTTAATTAAGCATAAAAGAAATAAGGCATAAATGAAAGGGCAAATTGGACATTTCTTAATCATTAAGGGCATAATTGGAAGAAGAAGTGTTGTCATGCATTTTAAGAGAGAAGAACGAAAATGGAAAAGAAAAAAGAGAGAGTGCCGTGAAGAAGAGAGGGAAATACAAAGAGAAGAAAAGGAGGAGGGAAAGAAGAGGAAACAAGCTAAGGTTTAAATTTTTTTTAGTCTTCAAGAGAGATTTTGGAGCTGTTCAAGAAGGGAAAACGGTAGAGGAAGAGAAGAGTTTCCCTTTGAGCTAAAGATCCCTTCATTTGGTGAAGAATGAAGGTAAGATCATTTTGAATCTTTTGGATTTTAGAAGGATTTTAGTTCATGGAGTTTAGAAAATGCTTGGGTTTAAGTATTCTATAATCAATTTTAGATATTTTGCATTATGGGATTTTCAATTGGATTCCTATTGAATGAGACTTGGTTTGTTTTAGGGAATTAAGAGAATCCTACCCAAGAGCAAGGGGAAAGACAACCTAGACTTGGATTTTTGCAAGAAAATTAGGTGGGTTATATGTTTATAGTTGCTGTGTAATATGAGCTAATTGTCTTATGTGTGAATAAGTGCTAAATTGTGAATTGTTGTGATGTGGAAAATGCATTATGATGTGTTATGTTATGCCTTGAAATATGTCATGGCATTTTGTATAAAGGAAATGAAAGGAAAGAGCATGAAAAGTATGAGCATTTGATAAAATCATTTTTGAGCATGATAATGTGCTTTTGTTTGGGAAAAACAGGAACCCATTTTGTTAGTCACGTGCATGTTGACCCATATCCTTCTCCCAGCTGCCCGCTTGAGGCCACGAGATCCTGAGAATTCAGACTTGTTTTATTCATGAAGTAAACTTTTGTTTCTCTGTTTCGTTCCAAGGAACTCTCAAGCCAATTGGTTGTGCATTGCATAATTAATTTTTCAAGAAGAAATGTGTTTGTTCATTTCATATAATTTCGAATGCTATGCTTCGAAAATGTGGTCCAACATTATTTGGTATCAGAGCCAGGCTTTTCCTAGGCTTAGAATGTATAGTGATATGAATTGGTAGGCTATGTGGTTAATTTGTGTATGGTGAATTGATATGTTTCATTAAGTGACATGCATATTATGCAAACATGTAAGAAGTAAGACTAAAATGAAATGTAAGGTAATTGTTAGTGTTTACATTGGAGGTTAGTAAGATGCCACCTCTTTAAAGAAAATGAGGAGTTTTGCAAGGATCTGCCACACCTGATTCCTCACCATTAGAGAAGGGTACTGATGAGTATAGAATCCCAGCAATTGCAACCGCATGAGTCACTTGTATGAACTTCTGTTAAGAGTTCAGGCCAATAGAATTAGTTAGAAGAATGGTGTCCTGATAGAGTGTATGTTAAGGAAAGTTTGTGGATATTTAGCAATAAGAAACATGGCGTAGTCCGATATGTTAGACATAGATTCAATATTTGTGATTATGTCAGTGAGTATGGTGATGGAATTTTGTTGTGGATATGTAATTGAATTGATATAGATGTGAAAAGGTTTTCATGAATTGACTGAGAAAGAAATAGAGACATAGGTGGAAATGACAAGATTTAAGGGGTACAAGTAAAGAGGAATTGAAAGGTTGAACTTGGAATTGAAAATGATTGTTTAATTGGTGTGATAAGAATTATGATCCGATAGAAGATTGTATTAGTGAATTCAGTATCAGAATGTTAAGATGGCTATGCATTTATCCTTGTAAATTGATTAAGAACGTATGCATGGAAAGTGAAACGAATGATACTGATATATGTAGAAGTCCTGACTGCGCATCATAACGCTAATCAAAATTAAAATAACTAGACTACTACTGTAGCAGTGGTGAGTCTAGGTCGATCCCACAGAGAGTGCGTGTAAAGTCTATGAAATGAAAATAATCGGTGTTTACACTTAAAGGGGGAGGGGGGTTTGTATTTTTGAAAGGAAAAATAAAAATAAAACTAATTGATAAAAACAAAGTAAAGAAATCATGCAAAAAATGAAAAATGTGGGGAAATTGGTAGGGACCTGATTCTTTGGTTCTATCTCGGCCTACACTCTGACTAAGCATAATTTATGAATTTGTTGTTCTTTAACCTCTCCTAGAAACTATTAATCGTGGGTTAATTTATGACTAGCAATGGGATTGAAATTAATAATTCAATGAACGCATTAATTATCAAATCACAATATCCATCAGGTTCATACATAAATAATCGAATAGTAACAAAAAATCCAATTATTCATACACGAAACCCAAATCAGTTAAAATAGGATAACAAAATCAATTCCTAATGAGAGAAAAAAATAACAAAATGATTAAAAAAATACTTAACCCGGGTCGTCGGCGTCAATTTTACCTCCAAACTGGCGTCGGGATATCTAGCTCATTATAGGTATTTTCCAAAAAATTGATTCAGTCCTCATTCCAAACCCTAACTAAAAATCCCCTTTGCTACGTGCTTGCTCACCTCCTGCGGCTGCGCACTGTGTTCGTGCCTACTGTAGCGCCTACTATTCCATTGATGCATCTGTTACATTATTTCTGCTCCTGTAGCTTCTTGTTTTATTCTCCGCCGCACTGTTGCTTCTCTTTCCCTCATTGTTTCTTCATTCTGTTGGCACTATTCAATATGATGTGACAATTTAACATTCCAAAGCTTAAAAACCCTCCAGCGTTTCTACGTGTCTCCAGCATTTTTTGAAAACGCTCCTCTCTTTAGCTAATTGTTGTGCCTCTTACTGCTGCGTTGTCTTTTCCAAATGATGCCACCTATTGCTCTCCATTTAATTTATGTCTTCCATTTAATCTGCTACTTCCTCTTTATGTGCGTTGTCGTTCTCTACTAAAACGTCAGCTCCTCCTTAAAGTTATTTTAATTTATTTTGCTCCTGCGTGCGTCCTTGCGTGTCTATCTGCGTGAAGCCCACCTTCAATCCTCCTGTGCACTGCGTTTTGTTGCCTCCCTTCACTTATTCCTTGTATTTGTTGCTGATTTCCTAATTAAATGCAACCTATTCTTTAAATCCTTGCTGCCGTGTCTTTCTAGTGTTCATGCTTATGTATTTTCCATTTCTATTGCTTTTTGTTATTTTTTTCTTCTTCCTCCGTGAAAGCAAGTAGATATTAATCTTCAGAAAATGATCCATATGTTACGCTTTCGACTCACTTTAATTTCTTTACTTCCAAATTGTACCTAAAATCAAATATGAATTAAAGTGAGTATCTTAAGCATTTTTGTACCATTAATCGCTAAGTGTAAATAATTAAAAATATCAACAATTAAGCACATATCAATTTCTCCCACACTTAGCTTTTGACCATCCTCGGGTAAAAAATATCAAAATTAAGCTCATGACCCAAAACATTGACTCAAATTCTATATTTTTCCAAGACTATATAATCATAAACAAAGATAAGTGACTTTCAAAAATCATAGCAAGAAATCAACATTCCAAGCTTTTGCTCATAATCAATCAACATTAAATATCTTCAAAAACTGAGCAATCTAATGGTAGACTCGAAAAATGTGTTTAATAAAAAATATGTCCATGGGTACACTCAACACTATTCATGAACATAACAATCCACAATTTTGCAAATCATTTCATTTCTCCACCACTAATGTTCACATACAAAATCATGAATCAAAGTACTTTTCGAGGTTGTAATGTGGGAAAGGGTAAGGTGAGGTATATTTAGGGTAAGTAGCATGAAAGTCATCAAAGCTAGTGAAACAAAAGAAACACTCATAAAAAATTGGGTACCGTCAGCTATGACAAATGCAACAATTATATTTCACAACCCCATTCAGCTCTCATACACAACCCACATTAAGCATATACCAATTCGAAGGAATCACTCATACAATTTATCTCAATGAAATTACAAGAGTGAACCTTTCAAGCAAACCTCTATCTCATATTCAACATACTCAAATAACTCAACCATTACAACTCTAGGAAGATGCATGAATCATAAACAACTTTTAAACATATATGAAATTCTTCCTTGATAAATTTATTTTAAACAATTTTTTTCTTTTCTTTTTCATTTTCTTTTCTTTTTTCTTTTTTTCTTTTTCTTTTTTTTATAAAATTGAAATAAACTACATTAACATGGGAATTTCAATGATAAGACAAAATAATAACCCAACGTTATAACAAACCCTCACATATGTACACCCCCACACTTAGAATTTTGCATATCCACATACTCAACAGTCACAAATATTCCACTAGCTTTATGAATTAGGTAGGACATTTGGTTAAGTTAAAAGCATAAAATGTGGTTTATACAAAAAGAAAGGCTAAAGCTCAAAGGGGTTTATCAAGGGGAAAATCATGTCAATTGGGTAGGTCATTTGGCTAATGTAGCTTATGAAAAACAAAAGATGCCTAATCATATCCATTTAATGCATGTGATAAAAATGTGGTCTCGAATAGAAATTCAACGCAAAATCAGGATGTACATGTCATGAAGGTCAAACATTATCAAAAAACAATGAGACTGATATGGATGTGTCAGTCAAATAAGGCTCAAAATCTCACCGGCTTTGTCTATCATTAGTCACTACTCTTCCAAAGATAATGCATATCATCCAATCACAAGGGAAAAAGTACATGTTAAAGTTGCTATGAAATTCTCTAGTCAAAACACGCTCTAATCATGATTATATAATCCCAAAAGTAATAGAAAATGAGAAAATGTTTGTTTCATTTGTTTTATTCTTTCTCTCATTTTGATTGAAAACTTAAAAACAGGTAAAACAAACAAATACAAAAACTCACATGCATATAAAAAGTAATGTGGAAATGTAAAAGAAAAGAAATTTACTTCCCTTGAGTTGCCTCCCAAGAAGCGCCTTTGTTTAGGGTAGCTGGCTCGACTCCTTTTTCTCCTCACGTGATAAAATTGTGATCTTTGGGTGTCACATGCGGCTCCTACACGTGAGGTAATTCCGAATAGGGCCTTAGTCTATCATCATTCTCCTTCAGTATCTTCCCTATCCTCAGCTTCTCAATTTTGACTGAGTCCATACATTCCGGAAATATTTCGAACGTCTCCTCACCTTTTTCTTCATCATTCAATTCCTCCAATCTGTAATGTAAAGGTAAAGAGTTAGTTTCAAAAATAATTATGGACTCAATACTTACCTCCTAGCTAAAACATATGTCCTTTGTGCCTTCAAGCTCGTTCTCAACTTCTTTAGCACAAACAATTCGTTGATGATTGACCTCAAAATTCTCAAGCTCCTCATCACTTTGCAAATTTTCTGCACAAACTTCAATTAGATACACCTCGGGTTGATACGACTGTGCCTCCTCTCGTTGTGATTCTAGGTGATCAAGGCTTATTGCCATCTGACCCATTAGGATTTCCATCCTCTGTTGGTGTGCTATTGTCTCTTGTTGAAATTGCAAATTGTTAGCAATCATAGTATTAACAAGTTCTTCTTAAGATGCAAGTGAATTATGATGGCTCTCTAGATCTTGGGCGCTAGAATATGTGTCTTTTGGAAATTGCCCTCTATCCTTCTGGAATTGTAAAGTATTCTCCTGCAATTACAACATCAACTCTTCCAGAGATGGTTCGGAGTTGTGATAGGAAGCTTCTGGTCTGTACCATAATTGTTGTGTGTCCTGCAAACTATCATGGAAGTAATTCTGCTGATTATTCCTTCCATAACAAAAGTTAGATTATGTTGACCAGTTATACAGAGCACCCAGTTGAGAATGTGGTTACATTGATGAATAATGTGATTGAGTGCATATGAGATCTATATATAGATGTATTGTAAAAGATAATTTATGATTCCTATAGCTAAAATCATGAGATGAATCAGAGTAACACGATGGAAGTATGATGTAGGTGATTATGCGAAAAGATAACTACTATGGAAAGAATCATTCAAGTAAGGTAAGTAAATTAAGAAATTGAAAGAAACTCGAGATGTATTATGGAACCAATTAAGATAGTAAGATATTTGAATAAGCAAGTAAATCGAGCATTTTTGCTGAAATTAGTAGTTTAGAAGAAATTATTCGAGTGAAAGAGTTACTTGGGAGGCTGAGGAAAACATAAGACCACATTATCTCTAATTGTTTGATCTTTTAGGTAAGAATTTTAAGGACGAAATTCTTTAAAGGGAGGAGAATTGTTGGACCCGAACTTTTCTTAGAAGTTAGAACTGTTTAATCAGAAATTTTTGGCGATTAGTCATGAGTACAGAACAAATAAATGAAAAATTTTGAATTAGAAATGATAGATAGGAGTAAAATAGTGAATGAAAAATTTGGATAGATTCTTGTTTTGCTTTGGTGTTTTTGGTGGATAAGAGATTTTAAAATGGGAAGAATTGAGGTGAAAGTTAGAAGTAAAACGAAAGCAAAAATGAAGTTGAATATGTGTAGTAAGATGATGAAGGGTATGTATATATATGTGTATGTTCTGTTATTAGTGTTCATGACTAATCATGGACTATAATTTCTTTATGGATGATATTGATTTGAAATGGAGTTGAGAATGAGGAGTAAGTGTAGTAGAAAAGGTGATCTTGGTATGAGTTGTGTTAAGGAAAGATTTCGAAACAAAATTTGTAGTTGTTTTGGAAAATGTTCACTGAGTATGCTTCAGTCTTTTAGCCATAACTTTTTCTCTAGTTATCTAAACGAGATGATTTTTGATTTAGATTAAAATAGAAACATATGGCTACATTTCTTATGAAGACATGATATTTAAATTCTATCTTTAAGAATCTTAAAATTTGTCATAAAGTTAAGAACTGGGTGCAGTACATTGGTGGATGAATGTAAAGTTCGTGTTCTAACCTCAGGAGAAATTCTAGATTGATCTAGATAGATTTAGATAAAGTTATCTTCTATAAATTGTAGCTTTATCTTTTATCTTTCCAATGATATATAGTATAAAATTTTTGGACGTCAGAGTTGAAAGTTATGGTCCTTATAAGGGAAAGTGTTCAAGAGTATAGTTGTATCATCTGGTGATGACGTCATATCGTCTGATGATGACATCATATCATCTAATGATGACATCATATTGTCTGGTCAAGACGTATCATCTGGTGATGACTTCATATCGTCTGGTGATGACGTCATATCGTCTGGTGAAGATGTATGTTCTATAGTTAACTTTCTGCTTCTTCTATAGTTGACCTTCTGCTTTTTCTATAGTTGACCTTCTACTTCTTCTATAGTTGACTTTTTGCTTCTTCTATAGTTGACCTTCTGCTTCTTCTACAGTTCACGTTTTGCTTCTTCTATAGTTGACTTTCTGCTTCTTCTTATGTTGACCGAAACTTCTTCGGTGCACTATACATCTGATCCTTTCTTCTGGTCCAATTTTGTCCCTTTAGAAGATAGAATTTGTCTTTGAGGTCTGCATGAAAGTTGTAGATCTTGAAGTCTTCTCTCAAACCTTCTAAGAATAACCTTGATCCTACATCTCTATTGAAAGTTATGCTATTTGTCCCATGATAGGTGCAATATGACTGGGGGCAAAATCATGTTTGATTCTTTCGGCCATAACCTTGTTATCCGACTTGAAAATTAAATGATTCTTGAACCCACAGATTCTTAACACATTTTTCTATCCCTCCATAGAATTTGATAGCATTTGGTATTGATTCGAAAAAGATTGTTTGAATCAAAGTAAAGGTATCGATTGGAAGAGTAAGAATAGGATGTTTTACTAAACATGCTTCGGTATTTTGATGATTTCTAGATCGGTAGTGCTCCGAATGAGATGATTTTTTTGAAAATATACTAGAGACATGAAGCTACAAATTATATGAAGAAATGGAATTTTAATTCGGTCTCTAAGACTTTCAATTTCTGGATGGAAGTTGAGATAGTGTACTGTTTTAGTTAATAATAGTCTAAAAGTGTTTGGGCCCTAACTTTCAGATTTCTGAATCAAATTGAATGATTTTGGTTTCATTAGAAACTTAAGACAATGGGGAACGTTTTTCCTGAAGAAAGTGGTATTTCATAATGTTCAAAGGTTTTTTTGGCAAGACAATTAAGCATAAAAGGCATAAGGCGTAAATGAAGGGGCAAATTGGACATTTCTCAATCATTAAGGGCATAATTGGAAGAAGAAGTGTTGTCTTGCGTTTTAAGAAGAGACAAGAACGAAAAAGAAAAAGAAAAAGAGAGAGTGTCATGAACAAGAGAGGGAAATGTAAAGAGAAGAAGAGAATGAGAGAAAGAAGAGGAAACATGCTATGGTTTAATTTTTCTTAGTCTTCAAGAGAGATTTTGGAGCTGTTCAAGAAGGGAAAAAGGTAGAGGGAGAGAATATTTTCCCTTTAAGCTAAAGATCCCTTCATTTGGTGAAGAATGAAAGTAAGATCATTTTGAATCTTTTGGATTCTTTAGAAGGATTTTAGTTCATCGAGTTTAGAAAATGCTTGGGTTTAAGTATTCAAGAATCAATTTTAGATATTTTGCATTGTGGGATTTTCAGTTGGATTCCTATTGAATGAGACTTGGTTTGTTTTAGGGAACTAAGAGAATCCTACCCAAGAGCAAGGGGAAAGACAACCTTGACTTGGATTTTTGCAAGAAAATTAGGTAGGTTATATGTTTATAGTTGTTATGTAATATGAGCTAATTGTCTTATGTGTGAATAAGTGCTAAATTGTGAATTGTTGTGATGCGGAAAATGCATTATGATGTGTTATGTTATGCCTTGAAATATGTCATGGCATTTTGTATAAATGAAAAGAAAGGAAAGAGCATGAAAAGGATGAGCATTTGATAATATGATTTCTGAGCATGATTATGTGCTTTTGTTTGGGCAAGAGAGGAACCCGTTTCGTTAGTCACGTGCATGTTGACCCAAAGCCTTCTCCCGGCTGCCTAGTTGAGGTCACGAGATCCTAAGAATTCAGGCTCGTTTTGTTCATGGAGTAAACTTTTGTTTCTCTGTTTCATTCCACGGAGCTCTCGAGCCATTTGTTTATGCATTATGTCTTTGCATAGTCATGAATGGTGCATTATTGAGTGTTATGTGATGATATTTGAACTATGAGTTTGAGTTAAGATTGCCAATTTGTTTGAAAATTTGAGAACTATGGATTTTATAAATTTTCTATGATAAATGAACTTTTCAACGATTTTGTTTATTCTCCTTAAAAACTGTTACCCACGAGCTTTCAAGCTCACCCTCTTTCTGTCCCATCTTTAGGTGATAGCTAAGAGATCAAGTGATCTAGAGCCCAAGGGAATTGCTTTATTTTTGCTATTTTGTATTTTGTAATAAGCCAATGGTGTGGCTTTTGATATCTAAATAAAGTTTTTCAAACTCTTTTGCTTTAGAAATGAAATGATAAATTGAAATAGATTTGGTTGTGTATGCTCATTTTTACTTCCTTGTAAAATGGTTGAGTTGAAGTAGTAAGTTTGTTTTGATGTTTGACTATTGTGGGCACGCCACCCTTGTGGGATGATGCCTAATAAGGGTTCATGAAAATAACCCTATAAGGAAACATGCTTAAGTATTATGGTATTTTGAATAGTTGGGTTCCAAAAACGGGATCCAACAGCTGTGGTATCAAAACAAGAAGATGAAACTATGAAGGTTAAGGAGATTTCATGGGAATACATGTAAGTGTAAGTCGACTTGTGTAATTTATGTAACTCGACTTATGCTTGCAAAGTACTATAAGTCGACTTGTTTTCTCCTGTAAGTCGACTTATCCAGGTATAAGTCGACTT
>JAOSBM010153966.1:0-12123 GCA_027568955.1 Erythroxylum tenue | reverse complement strand
AACCTCATTTAGTAAGCTTATAAATGAAGAAACATATATTATTTTCTAAGGGGATAGAGGAATTACGTAGGAGGATCCCCTATCCTCTTACCTATTCATGATCTGTATAGAAATTCTTGTAGAATCATCCATAACAACATTAGTAATGATAAATGTTTAAATTCCATAAGAAATGTTCTATACAATAGATTACTCATCTTAGTTTTACATACGATCTCCTTTTATTATGTGGGACTAACAACTCCTCAATATATTTGTTTGATGAAATCTTTAGAATAATTTAGCTAGTTCTTAGGCTTAGGTATTAACAAACTATGCCTTAAAACATGATACAATTTACACTTATCAACATCCCCACACTTAAACGTTTGCTTGTTCTCAAGTAAACAAAACAACAAACACACAAAATCATAAAGCACACAACGAAATAATGAGACAATGACTTCAACTTTATGAAATAAATTTAACTTTAAATGTGATCATTCAAGCTATTCCAAATCATTAGCATTCAAAATCTACGTCTAGGAACTTTGGACTAAATATACATAGTTAATCCAAACCCAACTGTCAAGTTATTCACCCTTTTCAATTGTACACACATGTTAATAATTATTTGGTCCTTGAATCTTTGTAACTACTCCTAAGTACATTTTCATGAAAAGTCAACCTCCTAACAAGTTCAATAGGTTTTATTAGAACCCATTTTTTTCTTGGGGAAACATACCTAGTCTTTTACATGGAGGCAAACATTGATGATGAAGGTCGATCTGGTTACTCGACTAAGTCATGTTTTTATTAAGCTACTTAGTTGGAACGTCAATATAGCCTTTTGATGCGAAGACACACATTTTTTATGTGTGTCAATCCAGTTAATCGGCTACATCACGTTCTCAACTAGCTACTGTCTCTATTCATAACTTGAAAGCTAGCGAAATAGTTATTTATTTAAAATTTACAAAAAAATTTTATTAATACCTACCTTGTTACTTAAGCTTCTGGTTTTCATGGAAAAATACTAGCAAAGCTACTTTAATTGAAAGACCTAAAATTATGAAAGAATGTGACAACTTATAAGGTAATAAACTAACACTAAATCCTTAAATGATGATAAACTAACACTAAATCCTACTTAACTTGCATATTTAGCCAAAGAACTCAAAATACTAATTTCGCGAGCTAAAGACTCTTTACAACCTAGTAGATTATGTTCAAAATTAAATCAATTTCAATCCATCTAAGCATCGACACTTTCACAATATGCAACCTAACAAACTATCATATAATATGCAAAATTCACACTCAAATCAAAACACACAACCCTCCCCACACTTGAACAACACATTGTCCTCAATGTGAGAAGGATACATACAAGCATAAAAGGGGGAATGAAACAATATGCGGAAGGAAAAAGAACAAAATACTAACAAAAATGTAAAGAAAAGGGTTAGAACAAGAAACCATCATGGTGACTGAGGTGGTGATGTGTCGGAGGCAGAGACCAAATGCGCTTGATGCCGAGCTGGCTTTCCTATCTTATAATTGATTCAAAACGAATAAGATAATTAATAGGGCAATGCAATCTGAATCCTTGATATTTATTTATGGAAATGAAACAACTTTATCTGCATAACAATTTAAATATACCCTAACCATGCAAATTTATGGTCATTAGCTTAACCTTGTATCATTGGAAACTTAGCGGGGATCAACTATGAGCGGCTTGCTTCCACCCTTTTCGTTCGACATCAATTTTATAGTCTCTGAGTAAGCGACAAATTGCAAAATGATCCAAAGGGCAATAGTGATAAAGTTGAGAAAATGAATTAATTTTAGTAATGTCCTTTTCACTGACAAACTGTTAATAAAATAGGGAATAACGAAACTCCCTGAATCTTCTATTAAGTATAGTAGTTTGTTTAGTAAAAGGGTGGGTTGCTCTTGTTCTTCCTTACTCACTCCCTTTTCTTATTCTTCTTTTACTTCACGAATAGAGACTTTCATAGCTTCTTCAAAATTGATGTTCGTGGTCATCTATTCTTCTTCCTCATACTCTTTTGGAGATTCGACATCATCAACTCTTATGAATGGTATTCTTGGTGGGTAAGGCAGAGGAGGAACATAAGGAGGATCCTCATTATTTTCTTCATCCTTTTTCTACTTCTCTTGGTCTTCTACAGAGTGGGTTTCAGCTGGTATATCTATTGGTTCGCCTAACTCTTTCCCACTCCTAAATGTGATAGCCTTAACTTGCTCTCTTGGATATACTTCTGTGTTGCTGGAAAGACTACCCATACTTTTTGTAGATAACACATTAACAAATTGTTCCACTTGAACCTCCAGACTGAAAATAGAAGAGTGTTACTTGGTCAATTTGCCCTTTTAACCTCTTCTGGGCCTCATCCATACTTATGAGCTTGTTTATGATCTTTTCAAGTTTGGAATCATAATCATTGTATTTATCTTGTTAAAATCCATGTGACCCTTGATTTCTAAACATAATCTCAGTATTGTTAGACCGATAAAAATTTGAGTGGTTATGCCATACTGACTGGTATGTGCTGGAATAAGGATTCCTATCTCCCTGACTAACTTGTGCTCCATTAAAGTTGAATTGCTCCACATTGTTGTTTTCCCCTAAGAAGCAATTAGCTGTGATATAGCTCTCTTGTCCATATGACTCATATTTGTGATGCATTACTATGACTGGAGAGGAAGAGGTGGCTTTTAGGCTATTCAATTGCTTGGTTAGGTTGTCGATCTTAGTCTGCAATGTTGTCATTGAATTTGTGGCAATCATTCCTCCTAGGTCCCAAAAGGTTGATTGTTGTCTACTTCGCTCTAATGTCCATAGGCAGCTATTACTTGCCATCTCCTCTATCAACTCTTCTACTTCATCTACCTTCTTTCTCATCAATGATCCTCCTGAAGCTACATAAATCGTGCCTCTAGTAAGTGGGGTTACTCCATTATAGAATTTTTGCAACAAGAACTCCTTAGGTAAGTTATGGTGTGGGCATTTTTGTTGCAAATCCTTGTATCATTCCCACACTTCATAAATCGATTCCCCACAACCTTGTTGGAAGTTAGTAATCTCCTTGATAATCTTCTTGGTTATGGTAAGGGGAAAATACTTTTCTAAAAAGGCACGAACTATTTGATCCTAAGTGGGACATTGACTGGGTTGAGAGAATGGTACCAGGTCTTTTCTCTATCTCTTAACAAGGGAAAAGCCTAATTCTTACCTCATCCACCGACATCTGATGGTACTGAAAGATATCGCAGATTTCAAGGAAATTTACTATATGTGCATTGGGATCTTCATTCATTAGTCCATAGAATTGCACATTCTGTTGAAGCATGTTTGGGAGGGCTAGTTTAATTTCGAAAGAGGCTACTTGTACGGGTGGCCTAGCTACTCCTTGGTTAGCCACATTGAACCCTGGTCTCATGAAATCCATAAGCGTTTGTTGTTAACATCCTTGGCTCACTCCGTGATCCAAATCTTACTAAAATTCCTTGACCATTGTTGCTTTTATGATTTCTTCATCTTCTTCACACTGAGCTTTCCTAATTGATCATTTTAATCGAGTGATATCTAGCTCTGATGTTTCAGCTGAACAACTCAAACTTCTTCTAACTCGTGTGTTCATGCAAGAGCACGGATTCAGAAATAGAAAGAAAAAACTAAACTAAAAACTAACTAAAATGCCTTAAACTAGAGAACTAAACTAATCGCCTCCCTAGTAACGGTGCTAAAAACTTGATTGGGGGTTTGGTTGTGTGTAAATTTTAATATTAACCCTCGATAATCCGCAAGCGTACGGTTCGTTAGCGTAGCACCAAAGGTGTCGATCTCATGAGGAGGGAGTTAATCTAATCCTAAAATCTAAGGCCAGGAACAGTAACAGAAATCCAAGATGCAACGAAACTAAAAACGAGAATTTAATTCAATCAATCAAGTTAAGAATCAAATATGAATATACTAATTATTACGCAATTGCAACTTACCCAAGAATCAACCGAAAGAAATTACCAATTGAGAGAAAGATAATTTTTCCTATCCTTAATGCTAACCTAACTGATCATGAATTATCAGATTGTTGGTTCTAGACTATCGTTGATTACTCTCTCTCGAGTTATAACCATTACCCTAAATCATAAACCCTAATTAGATTATGGAGGATGTAATCTCTCAATTCGTAACCTATCCAAAACCCTAATTAGTTTTGAAGTTCTCTAACAAACTATTGGAGCCTATGCAAGATCTCTCTTTGTACAATTTCTCGATCTGATCTAATTCTTGTTCTATTAAATCACCTAACTCTCATTAGTGCAATTTAACTGTTTTTTCATTCAATTCATTCTCTCAGTTTATTACTGAATTATGCAATCGTAGAATCAAACCACAACAAATCCAATCAACACATAACAATCAGATTTTGATTAATTCAAGAATAAAATTCTAAAGGTGAGTTTAGAAAATCCTCAACTTTCTAGATCTTATCATCAACTATTCAATCCAACTATATACAATAACGAAACTAAAATTAAATAGGAAATACAATCTAAATGGATGATAGGAGACAGCGACATCAGGAAACCCCCTGGTCCGGGAAGTACGTCGAGTCGGCTTCTTCTCCTCTTCTCTCTTCCTTCTTCTCTCCCTCTATCTCTCGATGATTTCTCTCTAGGGTTTCTCAAGGTAGCTAATGAAAAAGCTCTCTCTACCTCTTTTCTTGTTCTTTAAATATCCTTTTGTGTTCTGAGCAGTCCTAGGGTTCTTTCGGGGTTCGAAAGGTCCAACAAATCCCTCAAAACTTGACATTTTTGAGTGTCTGCGCGTCCTTGCAGACCACAATCGTGGGTCATTTCTTGGGCTTCTGTCAAGATCGTGGCATGCAGGCCACGATCATGAGCCATGTCCTAGGCTTATGTCACAATCGTGAACTATGCCCTAAAACACGATGCAATTTACAGTTATCACAAACTTTTCAGAAATCTAGGATCAACACTAAATTGAAT
Source organism: Erythroxylum tenue (assembly GCA_027568955.1). Classification (NCBI taxonomy): domain Eukaryota; kingdom Viridiplantae; phylum Streptophyta; class Magnoliopsida; order Malpighiales; family Erythroxylaceae; genus Erythroxylum; species Erythroxylum tenue. Next base: position 7,101 of record JAOSBM010153966.1, on the reverse strand, counting down.
CAAAAGAGATTAAAGGAGTAAAATAACGATACAACGAATCCTAGACTTTTATTCTTGATCATTCTTTCTTTATTGTGGAAGCTCATTTTATTAGCTCAAGGTTTGTATTTAACAATTTTGATGATAACTGTATAATATTTCAAAATTCAAGTTGGATTTTTTTCCTTGTGCAATTAACGGTCTTATTCTCAAAAGGAAATAAAATCATAATAAATACATTTTCTTTTACAGGAACCTTATTTATAAACTTACCTTAGTATAAATGATTTATCCGAAAGGATCCAACTAATTACGATGGTCATATATTAGTTATATGATTACTGGAAGATTTTTGTCAAATATGACATCGAAAGTATTCAGAGTTAAATCCATCCAGTGAACTAAAGATACAAGTGAAGCAATGACTAGTTGAAGAAATTGACTATTCAAGGAATAGCAACAACACTTATGAAGCAAAATGAACATATTTAGACGGTTGAAACATTTTGAGCAGCATTTATACTCTTGAGAATCATATCATTACCATTGTGCTTAGAAAAAGAAATCACTTTATCAAGAGAGAATTTTTTTTTTGTGAGCTTTTTAGAAGCTTGTAATGATATGGCACTTTGAGTTTGGAGAACCTTGAAAAATATGTACTTATGAGCTTAGAGAGGCTCATCAAATTTAATACTCGATTTTTATAGTGAAACACTCAAGTTGGAACTTGGGGACTAGACGTAGGCTTAGGTTATAAGTCAAACTAGCATAAATTGACTGCGTCTTTCTTCTCTCTCTCTTAACTTTTAAATTTCTGCATCATATTGTATGTGTGTTGTTTTTAACAAGAGGCTCCTTCACTTTTATAAAAGGTTGCTTTTGTTTTCAACTTGCAAGAGGTTCCTTTCAGTTTTAATAGATGCCTTCTGTTTTTAACAAGTTTTATCATTCAGTAGGCTCCTTTTGTTTAAGTAGGGTCCTATCCCACAAAAGGCTCCTATTGCCTAACAAACTCCTGTTGCTTAAAAAGACATTACCATCTAACAGGCTCCTACTATCTTTATTTAACTAGGATCTATTTATTATACGAATTAAAAGAACTTACAAAAAATTTCTATACACACAATTCACCCCCTCTTGTGTGTGCTTACTTTATCGCATTTTTTAAATGGTTAAGCGTTTAATTTGATTTGATTGTGTTAATTTCTGAATTTATTTTCACTCAATTCCTATTTGATTGTTTAATTTTCTGATTATTTTTTTCATTCAAATCAATTTTTTACAAAAAAAAATTGAATTTTTCTGGGTAAATAAAAAAATTTTGAATTTGTTTTCACTCAACTCATATTTGATTGTTTAATTTTCTGATTATTTTTATTTTCATTTAGATCATCTTTTACAGCCTTAGACAAAGTTAGGTTCATTTAGTTTTAGCTAATTCCTCGTGGGATCGATACCTCAATTATTACAAGCTTACAATCTGTATACTTGTGGATATTAAAGGATTTATTTCCCTTTCTTGTGATTGTGGTACCTAATCACAAGAAATTTGAAAAAAAGGAAGGAAATTTGGGCACAACATAGAAGACACATCAATTTGGACATCATAAGGCAACAATAAAGAATTCGAAAAGCTAAATGCCAAGAAGAGATAGAAAGAACAACGATGGAGGAAATAAATCATGGAGAGCAAAGGACCTTTATAGACTTTACAAGCCCAAGGTTCAATGTCTATCATCAAGGAAGTTCATGACCACCAGTACAAGTGATAAACAATTTATTTGAAAAAATGGCGAATGATAGTTTTCCTTGGACATCGAAATGAATTAGACAATGGTTAACCTTTTCAGATCTAGAAGGAATGATTGTGGTAGATTCAGAGACAACATTTTAGGCTAAAATCGACAACCTCACTAAGGAATTGAACAACATGCAACCACCTCGTTCTTTCCATTCAAAGCAATTTAGCAAGGATATATAGAGAAGAGAGTTATATCACAGCTAATTGTTTCCTAGTGGAAAACAACAATGTGGAGCAATTGAACTTCAATGAAGCATAATTTAGTCAGGGAAGTAATCATTCTTATTTGAACACATACAATCCAGGGTGTCAGAACCACCCAGATTTCTTTTGGTCTACCAATGTAAAGACTTAAATAGGAAGACCTCCTAGGATTTTAGTAAGATGAGTCCAGTTTATGCGATTCTAAATTGGACAAGATCATAGACAAGTTCATAAACATAGAAGAGGCCCACAAGAGGATGGAAGGGTGATTTAATCAAGTAGCGGAAATTCATACTTCTTCTAGTCACAACTTAGAGGTTTACTTAGCCCATCTACCTAATGCATTGTCTATCATAAATGTGGGGGCCTTCGGAGCAATATGGAAGCAAGTCAAAACAGTAATTTAAGGTTATCACACTTTAGAGTAGAAAAGAGCTAGAAGAACCAGTGGAAAGGCATACTGAGACCCACCTTATAGAAGACCAAAAGAAAAAGAAAAAGGAAGAAGAAAAGAATGAAGACCCTCTCTATACTCCTCCTCCACCTTACTCACTAAAGATACCATTCTCACAAAGACTACATAAGAATGAATTGGATGTACCATTCGTAAAGTTTATGGAAAAGCTAAAGAAATGGAAAATTTACTTATCTTTTATGGAAGTGTTGAAATGTAGGCCCAAGTAAGCGAAGTTCCTTAAATACATATTATCTAACAAGTAGACTTGGGAAGATGACTAGACAATAGCCATGATGGAAACTTGTAGCTCATTAATTACCAACCATATGCCCTTAAAGTTGAAAGATCCAAGAAGTTTTACAATACCTTGTGGAGTTGGTAATTTAGAGATTTCAAAATGTTTATACAACTTAGGCATAAGTATAAACCTTATGCCTTCATCGATTTTTAGGAAACTGGAGCTAAAAGATGTGTAGCCAAGATCTATGCATATTCATTTGGTAGACCAATCAATAAAGAAACCGTTAGGCATGGTGAAGGATGTTTTGATAAAAATGAACAAGTTTATAATTCCTGTAGATTTCATAATGTTAGACATTGAAGAGGATCAAAATTGTCCGTTAGTTATTGGTATACATTTTTGAACACAAAACAAGAGTTGATAGATGTCCATGACGACAACCTCATCATTCGAATTGAAGATGAATGAGTGAAATTCAATATGAATAAGGTGGAGGGTAGCTCATTCATGAGAATTGATTAAGTCGCATATTTAAAGGAGCAAAAAGAAGAAAAAATGACAGTGGAGATTAAGTTTGAAGAATATAAGGAAGTCTATATTCAAGAAGCTAATAAAGAAGAGAATAACAAATAGATGACAGAAGAGAAAAAGGATGAAGAAGATACAGATGTCTCTATTCACGAAACAAAAGAAGAAGAGGAGACGAAGGTGATTGAGGAAGAAAGAGAATAGTTCACCTTCTTAGAAATCAAACTATTGAATTTTATAAACGATTCGGGGAGTTTTATTATTCCCTCTTTTATTGACATTTTGTTACTTAAAAGGCCATCATTGAACTTACTTGGTTTTCTTGATTTGATTAATTATGTCTTTTTGATTATCGTGCAATATGTAGCCTATTTACAAGATACTAAACTAAAACTGGGTGACACGGGTGGAAGCAAGTCACTCATAATTGACCCAGGTTGAGTCTAGAAGGAAAAATTTGTTAAGTCAATTATGTTAACTAAGCGTTACTTGGGACAAGATTTATTTTTAAAATTATTTTTTTGGGTAAATCAGAAATATAAATTAATCAAAAAGGGTTTATGTACAAACCATGGGGTTGCCTTGAAGGCCATCCCCTCCTAAAACTAGAAAGGTAACCTAACCTAAGAACATAGGGACTCTACAAAAATAGTTCCCTATGAATCGAACCAACCACAACATCCTGCCTACACGAATATGCCAACCAAGATGACCATTTAGGAAGGCACATCTAACCAACTACACAAAACATTTTCAAAATACCATAGTAAAGAAATACATTAAAGACACTATCATTTACATGGCTGAGACCAGAAGTTCACACTCAGTTCCACATCAAAAACCAGAAGTTCTCGTCTACCTTGTATGAGTGAAGCCTCTTTGTTGCATTTTCCATTTTGTTGAATGGTGGAATGTTCTTTGGTGATTTACTGAGGAAGATAAATGTGCAGCTCTTGTCCTTCCTCCTTACATTCTTGTTTCCCCTTTTATCCCTAACGGCTTAGTCCCATGTCTGCGCTCATCATCATATTCCCTCATAATTCTCACCCATCCTTCTTTGGTTAAAACCATATACTTGCTTCTGATTCTTTAAGACTCCAACAGAGGAGTAGGATTGTCCTACTGTCACAAATTGTCAAAAACTAGAAGTTCCTAAGATGAAGGGACTAATGGTGTCCCTCTAGTTTCAATTCTCTACCATAGTTCCATTCGAAGGGTGTGCTTTCCTGCTGTTTGGATTTATGAGCATCTTTGCATAAACATCTTTGATGTTTCTGTGAAGGTCTTTTGGCTACCAACTCCTTGCTTTACTGATTAGAGTCATAGACTTATCCTGGGACTGGATTCCCTTCTGCTTTCGGTTCCAAAGATAGATTGATACCTTCCCTTTTGCAGACCTAAAAACAAAAAATACAGAGATATTGTTAGTTAATAATAGCTCCTACCGTTACCTTCTCTCGGCGGTTGAGCTGAGATGCTCCATAACTTGGAAGATCACTCTGGAGTTTAAGCTTCCTACATCCAAGGCTTCATCTTTGAAGGTTCGAGAATTCCTTTCTTTCTGTAACTGAAAGGAGGATAGGCAAAAAAAATTGAGGTCACAGGTTCGAAAATTTCGTGCTTAGCTCAACCAATTAGGAATGGAATGGAGGTTTATCTGATTTGGAAGGCTTATTTGGAAATGATCAAGGTAATGTTCATTTTATTAGTACTTTATTACTTTTCTTCTTTTTTGTTTATTTTGTAGGGAATTTGATTGCTGGAATTTTATGGCATGAAGTGCCTCAAAATTCCATCACCCTCACCATCATCACCGCAACATCATAAGTATTCTTCCTCTAACTTTGTAATTATTGTTCTTTGTTTATTTATTTGTGTTGTACTATTTTTCACTTTGAGGACAATGTGTTGTTCAAGTGTGGGGGATGTATATTCTTTGCATGTCATTTGTGTGTAAATTGGCATTTAGATTGAGTTAGTTTTTGACTAGATTGACATATTATAGTCATTTTGTTACATATGTGTGTATTGTTTGAATGTGTCAATGGCTAGAATTGAATGGAATTAGTTTATTTTTGAACATTGTCATTTAATTTGTAAAGGCATAGTAACTTATGAATTTTATGTTTTAAGTATCTTTGGGATGAATATATTTGTTAATTAGGATATCACACCTATTTTTCACTTTATTACTTTTGTCGGTATACATTTATAGTTATAGTCAATTGAGTTAGTTAGCATTATTAGTACACTTTCATGAGAATGATTGGCTAAAAAGAAATGATGTAGGATAAAGTTATATATATTTTAAAAAGTGTTAAATAAATAACTATTCCACTAGCCCTTTTGAAACAAACATTGGGTTAAGAATATAGCTGATAGCTAGTTGAGAACTGTGATATAGCTAAGTAATAAGGGGCATTCAGCAAAAATTGTTTGTTTTCACATCAAAAGGCTATAATGATGCTCCAACCAAGCTAAATAAAAAACGTGACCTAGGAGAGTAACTAGGGGACATTCATGACAAAGTGTTTGCCTTCGCATCAAAAGACTAGGTTATTGTTCAAGAAAATCGAAAAAAATGTGTTACAATAAATAAACCTACAAATCTTTTTAAAATAGCAAAAATTTTCATGAAAAGTTAGTGATAGTTTGCCTTTTAATTGATTAATAATTATAAGTGCATGCTTACAGGTGTCATAGTTAATTTTTTGATTGATATGTTTATTCATTTCGAAGTACTTAAACATGAAAGGTATAAGTTAGTGTATTGGCACATTTTGAATGATTTATGTTTGGGGTTAACTTAATTCCATGAGATTTAATACCATTGTACCATTATTGTAATTTTACATGAATGTAATTTTATATGATTATGTGTTTGTTTATTTGTGTGTTTAGTTTTTGTTGAGGACAAGCAAAGGTCTAAGTGTGGGTATGTTGATAGGTATAAATTATACTGTCTTTTCATATATCTTTAAGCTTGTTTTTAAGTGTTTATTAGATGATTATCATGTGTAAAGGCTTAGAATTATGTTATTGTTAATGATTGTAAATATTCAAAATGTTTGTTTGGTTTAGAGTAAGAATTGGATCATAATTTTGTGTTTCAAGGGGTGTTTGATGTGTTTGTTAGTGATGGAAACCAGGAAAGTGAAGAATGAAGAAGAAGCTAAACGAAGCAGTGCAAAATTGTGCACAGTTGATGCACGATCGTGACAGGGAAGAAATTTCCAGATGTACAACCGTGACACCCAGATGCATGGTTGTGATAGACATTTTCCAAGCGCGACCTATTTCGTATCTTGACATTTTTGAGCTATTTTTGAAACAAAACGACCTGGGTAAACCCTAAAATTAACCCTCAAAGATAAAAGAACAAAAAGACTCCAAAAAGAGGCAGCCACCATCTTACCAAATTGGGGAAAACAAAAGGAAGATTAAGGAGGGAGCAAAAGATCAACAATTGTCCAGCAAACTCCAGACTAATCCAACTCAAGTTTTTCTTCTTCCTTTGTTTATTTTCTTTAAGTTTGATCCATGAACTGGTATTAGGATGTTATTCACATTGATGATGGTCTGATTTCATATTAGGATTTTTTTTCTTGACTTATTTTGTGACTCAAATACTTTTGATATCAATACAATGTTTTGGGTATTATGATATTTATGTTTACTTATACTTACACAATAAATCGAGATAGTGAGTCGAAAGTAATCTAGTTAGGTTGGGTAATGATAGTTAACTGTTGGTTTATGCCCTATAGCCAATCGCTTTGGTTGTAGTTTAGTGACAAATTATTTTAAGGCATTCTTTATCTTGTACATGTTTAGATGTATATGATAAAATCCATGGGATAATTGTACATTGCAAATGAAATTATAATGAGA
>JAOSBM010153656.1:0-12160 GCA_027568955.1 Erythroxylum tenue | reverse complement strand
TTACACACAGGAGAAAAAGTATCAAAGTAGTCAACTCCCTCTGTTTGTGTGTACCCCTTGGCTACCAAACGAGCTTTTTACCGTTCTATTGAACCATCGGCCTTATGTTTCACTCGAAAAACCCACTTACAACCTATTGGTGTCTTACCAGCTGGTAAATCAGTAATAATCCAAGTATGATTTTGCTCAAGAGCCAGTATTTCAGCATTCATTGCCTCTTTCCAGTGAGCATGTTTAATGTCTTGAGTGTATGTCTTGGGTTCATGAGTGGCAGAAATGGCAATGGTGTAATGCAAATGAGAAGGTGATAAATTATTATAAGTAAAAACAGAAGAAAGGGAATGTGGAGAAGTACCTGGAAGATGAGTGGTAATAGCAGTTGAACAATCATAATCTTTATGGTAACCAGGTGGTTGTCGGTTGCGAAGAGGTCTAGTGGAGGTAGGAAGAGGTGCCGAAGATAATATGGAAGGATTTAGTGGCGATGATGACGTAAGGGATGGCTCAGGAGAGGGTTCTGGTGAATCATATGTGATAGCAGGCTCAAATATATGTGGAAGAATAGTGGGAGTGGTAGAGGATGATTTTGAAAAAGGATAAAAGGTTTCATGGAAGGAAACATTTCTGGAAACAAAAATTGCCTTAGTGGATGTATCATATAAAAGATAACCCTTGACATTTGGTTTGTAACCGAGAAAAACACATTTTCGAGAACGAGGATCAAATTTGTGTCGGTTTGCTAGAAGAGTAGAAGCAAAAGCAAGGCATCCAAAAACTCTGAGGTTAGAAAAATCTGGTTTAGTGGAATGGAGAATTTCAAAGGGAGTGGTATTATTTAAAAGTGGTGTTGGTGTTCGGTTTATAAGATGAACAGCATGCAAAACTGCATAACCCCAGAAATATTTAGGTGTAGAAGATTGAAAAAGCAATGCTCGAGCAATATTCAAGATATGCTGATGTTTGCGTTCAATAAGTCCATTTTGCTCAGGAGTTTCAACACAAGATGTTTGATGAATGGTTCCTGTTTGGGCATAAAATTGTGGTGTATCAAATTCAGAACCATTATCTGTTCGAAGAATTTTGATTTTGGTTTCAATTTGAGTTTCAACAAGAGAGAAAAAATTTTGAACATGAGTTCGAACTTCTGATTTTTGTTTCATCAAAATAATCCAAGTATATCGGCTATAATCATCAACAATGGTTAAAAAATATCGATGACCATGAATAGAAATAATGGAATTTGGTCCCCAAATGTCAACATGAACAAGTTCAAAAATCTTATTGGACTGTGTAAAACTTATAGGAAAAGGTAACTTCTTTTGTTTTGCAAAATGACATGTATCACAAGCTGAATTGCTGAAAAAAGATAAATCTGGTATATAAGACTTGAAAAGTTTGAGCCTAGAATCAGAAACATGACCGAGTCTATGATGCCAAAGATTGAGAGTTGGTGTAGTTGCAATGGTAGCAGAAACGAAAAAGGACTTGGGAGGAAGATCCAAGATGTATAGGCCATGGAATACTGTAGCTGTACCAATCATCTTCCTCGATGGTAAAGCCTGTATAGAGCAAGTAGTGAGGTGAAAATTAAGGAAACAAGGTAAACAAGATGTAAGCCGAGTGACAGATAAAAGGTTAAAAGCAAAACCAGGTATGTAGAGAACATCAGTGAGATAAAGATCTTGGCTAAAGAAAATAGTGCCTGAAAAACTTGCTAAAACCTTTGTACCATCAGGTAAAGTAACTCTAACAGGGGTAATTTGCTTATATGCAGCATAAAAGGATAATGAATTTGTGATATGATTAGTAGCACCAGTGTCAATGATCCAGGAAGTAGGAGTAAAAGGTGAAATAGAGTTACCTGCAGATGTAGAAGGTTGCGTATTGGTCATTACTTGGTTTGAAATGTGAGGTGAGGAAGTGGAAGGAGACGGTTGAGAAGTTTGGAGCAAAGCAATGAGCTGATTATATTGATCTTGAGTCAAAGCAATACTTGAATTACTTGATTTAGCAACTGGCGTAACATCAATAGATTCAGTAGGAGTGGATTCATCAACATCATCCACAAAAACATTATGAGCCTGTGAATATTTTCCTCTTGGTTTATAACCATTTGGATATCCATTCTTTTCAAAACATGTCTCAATTGTGTGTCTCTCACGGCCATAGAAAGTGCATTTTCTTGTATCAACAAAACCAAATCGAGAAGAACCAGATCTAGATCGAGAGCTAGAAGAACCAGATACAGATCGAGAGCTAGAAGAAGAATAATACTTCTTAGGAGAAACAGAACGATTAACAGTACTACTAACAAACACTGATGAACCAGCTACATTCTGTCTTTCTTGTTGAATCACCATTGAAAAAACTTTGTTAATGGAAGGAAGGGGATCCATAAGCATAATCTGAGATCGCACAGCAGCAAAAGGAGCAGAGAGACCTTTCAAGAATCGAATAACATAATCTTGATCATAGTAACGTTTCACAGTTGTGAGAACACCACAAGAACAGGGTGTGGTATAAGTACAAACAGGGAGAGGACGAAACTGAGTCAACTCATCTCATAAAACCTTCAACTCAGTGAAATAATCTGTAACAGATCTATCATTTTGTTTGAAAGCATAGATTTCTTCTTGTAAATCAGAGATTCTATAGAGATCCCCTTGGGAAAAACGTTCACGCAGATCATTCCAAATATCATACGCATAATCAATCTATAAAATCGAGCTAGTAATCCAAGAAGAAATAGATTGTTGCAACCAGGAAATTACCAAATTGTTGCAACGTTCCCAATGAAAAAACATCGGATCTGTAGCCGCCGGAACTGTAATCGATCCATCAATGAACTTGTGTTTATTTTTGGATAAGAACGCCATCCTCATAGCTCTGGCCCAAGTATGATAGTTTGAACTAGAGAGAGGTGGAGTAACCAACACTAATGCTGGATTTTCATTCGGATGTATATAATAAGGACTGGAAGGCAATGGATCTTCCATGGAAGCAAAGAAAAGAAAACTCCAGGAGCTGAAAAACTGAGGATGAGATCTAAAAAAAAACAAGAAAACCAAGAAAAAGAGCGGAAAAAACGTGCTCTGATACCATGTGGAATATGTGAAACTGTTTTCTCATACATTGAAAAGCAGCCAATACAATGTTTATATACAAAAGAATAGAGCTAATTAACTTGCTAAAAATAACTGCTAAGCTGACTAGGCTAACAATTAATTAACAACTAACTAATTATATACAATTGTAAAATAGAATTAGCTAACACTATTCACGTGCCTTTTACATTATTTTTAATTATAATTATTTACGACATTTTTAGTACATGTTATTATACAAAATTTAATTAAAAATAATTAAAAATTAGAAGAATTGTATAAAAACAACAAAATATCATTAAATATTAATTACAAAAGTTAACAAAACTTCTTATGTATAAACTAAGACTCGTTTTCATCGTCACTACTTATATAATTCGGGTCAAGTAAATTTTTATTAACTTTTCAAGCTTGACAACTTTTATTCGTTACGTTCTAACTTTTGTTCATTACATTCTAATTTAGCCTTAAGCGACTGGTTCTCTTCTCGAAGACGGGCAACATGTGCTGGTTTTGATGAGAATGAAGCAGTTGGCTTAAGGCCAAACCCAAAACTTTTGATGTAGCTGGATCTCGTACTAAGCATGTTGTCGCAAATTTCATCTACATTTGGCTCATTTCCGTTAGACAATGATGTCTGTAGTAACACCTGCATCTTATTCGAAAATTTAAAACACGTTATTACAAATGTCATCTACATTTGGCTCATTTCCGTTAGACAATGATGTTTGCAACAACGCCTGCATTTTATTCTAAAATTTAAAAAATAAAATCAATAATCAATTCAAATATTATTAGTTAATACTACATAAATAAATAAACTTAAAATTAAAACAAATTTTTATACTTACATAATTATTATGCGCTTCTTCAAACATCCAGCTTTCACCTTTCTTATAGTGTGTCAGTTTGTAAAATGTGATCCTATCATATTCTTCTCCATGTAGTCCCTTCTAGCTCTGTTTTATATAAAAAAAAGAATTGAAAATGTAATAAATAATATTGTATTTACTGATATAATTATAACTTCTAAACAAAGAAATTATATATTCATTCCGTATGACAACAAATGATTTGGAGCCTTGGTTGTGAGGAGTTTTTTTTTCTCTGTTAAGCTTGGCCTTCTCACGCTTTTCCTAAATTAAAAAAATAGTCATTAAATCGAGTAACAAAATTAATGGAAGCAAATATGAAGGGAAAGAAAATGAACCTAAACTTTGGGAGAGGCCCAATAATCACACAAACTGTTCCAATTTTTTGGAGACATCCTTTCCAAAACATATCTTATTGTCTCCTCATTCGAAGGAAAAGATTTGTAGTATTTATGTAATCAATAACGATGATTCTTGGTCTTTTGTTTCAACAATGAAGTCACACTGCTTGAAACATCAAAGTTGTCGATATCAACAATATTGAGGTTCATTTATGAACAACAAGTAAAATTTAAATTAATCTTTAAATAAGTAAAATAAAATTATATATAATTAAATACATTGAAAATTTACCAAAACTGTGTCCAAAGCATTTGGTAGTAAGTTTTCTTCCTTCAATTACTTGACATTCTTAAGGCAAGACAATTCAGTCCAAGCAATTCCCCCCAACTCACTAAATAATTTTGTTGATTGGATCTTGTCAACAGGACGACCTTGCGAGGTATCAATATATACAGACAACTTGTTGTTCACTGCAACATTCATGCATTGCAACTCATAACCTTTAGTTATACTTCTATCTCTTTTTCTGATGGTGGTATTAGAACCGGACAATAAAAGAATAATGATAAGCAAAAAATGCATTAAACATGTAAATACATATTTGAGCATAAGTTTAATCATAGCTGGTAAACATTAACAGACTTGAAGATCCTTCAATACTAGTTGAGGTAGATGGAGGATGTTGTTGATTGGCTTCATTGGTGGATGAAGTCAATTGTTGTTATTGGCTAGGGTTTAATTGATCTAGTTGTTGCAAGGGAGGAACAATTTCGATAGTTGCCACCTTCTTCTCTTTGTTTTTATCAGGTGTCATTATATTATATTTCTATAAATTCCAACATCAACAATATGCATAAATATAAACCAAACATCAATAATCTGCATTAATACAAATGACTGTATTTATTTATTTACACAGTCATGTATCTTCTTACATAGATGTGTATCTTCTTACACAAACGTGTAAGAAGAAACATAACCGTGTAAGAGGATAAACTTACATGGTCGTGTATCCTCTTACACAATCATGTTGCTTCTTACACGACCATGTATCTTCTTCCACAACCGTGCAAGTATTAATATACTTATTTGCAAAAGTTGGATACCAAAACTTTAAAAAAAAAGTCTCCTTAATTTCAAGGTACAAACTTAATTAGCCTCCTTTTAAGTATCTTGGTAGTCATATTGTTACTCTAAAGTTCACCTTCAAATATTACCAAGATTTTCTATACATGATCATAACTCAAACATCAATAATACATTTCAAACAATATAATCAAAACATTTATTAGCTTCAATTATCATGATCAAGATCTTAAAAATCATCATCATTAATTATATTATGATTCAACCCTTCATCATTATTATATTCAGCTAAAGTATCATCATTGTCATATAATTCATCCTTAATATAGTCTTTATCTCTTTCTACAACAAGATTGGCTTTGACTTCATCAACTTGTACTATATTGGAATCAACATCTCTTCTATGTAATGATGATATATCTGCATCTTCTATTTGGATGGCTTCATTATTTAGCTCTCATTCAATCTCTTGATATACTTCATCACCATCATCACTCATTAGACCATTATCCCTTTAACAAAAATCAAAAGAGATTTTGGTGTTGAAACTTTTAAACAACCTTCCAATTTTTGCCCAATACAATATCGTTTAGGAGAAAAATTCTTCACTTTACTTGCAAGGACAAAAGAGTCATTATCATACCATGTCTTACTAACATCAATGCTAGTAATATTTCCATTCACTTTCATGTCAGCAAAATTAAACCATTTACACTTAAATAGAACAACCTTTTTTTATCCTTGATGTAATGCAACTCTATTATTTCTGAGATGATACCGTAAAAGTCAATAAAATCATCGTTATGACATCCTTCAACAACAACATCATAATTTTGGCTTCTAAGTTGACTGTCTCGATCTTGTATGTGAAATCTAACTATATTAACAATGCAACCTGTATATTTTTTGCTACACATATGAGGCCCACAAGTCAAAAAATATAATGTTGTTGTCGTCTCTTGCACATTACAGTTATGTAACCATATCATCTGTAGGATAAAATATAATTAGAAGTTAATATGACATACAAATTGTCATAACTTTATACTATAAGACAAAAAACATACTCGAGTCCTAAACCAAGATATGAACTTAATCTTATGTCTTTCTTCAACATTAATAATCCGTTTGCTTCAGATCGAATTTTTGTGCTCTCTATTTAAAAAAGTAAATAGAGATCGGGAAATATAGATTCAACTACAAAATTTAAATATGAAATTTTGAATCAAAAGTAATATACTTCAACTACAAAATTTAAATATGAAATTTTGAATCAAAAGTAATATACATACTTCATATATATATCGACTTCCTAGCAATTGTACAAAATATACCAATAGGCAATTTCGAGTTCGTCTTTAGTTAACTTCATATTTTTTCGACACATAGTGGCCTTACTTTTTGGGAGAAAATTGACAAGCCACCATCTTGATCAAAATCAAAGTTACATTATTGTCTATTAAATCTTGTCTCCACGTCATTTAAGTACATTGAGCAAAATGTTAAGCATTCATTTGCTATAAAAGCTTCTGCAATAAACCCTTCAGGTCAAGCTCTATTATGCACATAACACCTAAGAGAGCAAAAAAACTTAAACAACATATAAAACATTAATAATTGTTAGTAGCTAATAACTTTAGAAAAAAGTATAATTTAATATAATTTACCTTTCAATAGAGAACACCCATTGAAATTGAACCAATCCACAAAGTTTTGCCTTATGTGGTAAGTGAACTGTCAAATGCATCATAACATCAAAAAAAGATAGGGGGAATACTAGTTCAAGCTTACATAGAATCAAAGCTATGTCTTTTTCCATTTTCTCAAGCTCTTCAACTTTCAGTGTCTTGCAACATAATTGCTTAAAAAACTCACCCATTTGACCTAAAGTTATGAACACATCATTTGGCAAACACCCACGTACTCCAATAAGAAGTAATCGTTACAGAAGTATATAACAATCATGGCTTTTCAACCCTGATACTTTTCCCTTTTTAACATTCACACAACGGGCTATATTAGATGCATACCCATCAGGAAACTTGTCTGATTTAAGAAATTGACAAAAAGTTTGCTTCTCTCCTTTTTTGACATGTTGTAACAAGCAGGTGAAATGATGTATGACCCATCATCTCTTTTTTTTCAAATACAAATCTTTTCTTATATTCATATCTTCCAAGTCTAATCTATTCTTAATTGTCTTTCGATTTTCCATCAATTACCATCAAAGTTCCTAAAATATTCTCACAAATATTTTTTTTAATATGCATCACATCAATATGGAAAATTGAAAATTATGCTTTTTTTATTCCAACAACACTTCGCTTTTGCTTTCTGTTATTTAGGCCTTTTCCAGGTGTAATGTCACCTAAATGTGATAGTTGGTAAACCACATCATCACCAAACAAGTGCAAAGGAGCTTCACCCAATTCTACTTTGTCGTTAAACAATTTACTTTTTTTCCATCTATTCCCATGTTCTAAGTAACGACGACGTCCATATAACATATTTTACTTCGTAGCCTCATTAAATAAGTTTGATGGTTACACACAGGAGAGGCCATATACCCTTTAGTGCTCCATCAAAACAAATTCTCGTAAGCTAGAAAATCATTTATAGTCCACAGAATGGCCATATGCATTATAAATGTTTCACCTTCAACGACATCAAAAGTTTCTAACCTAACCTCCCATAGAATTACATATATACATCGATATCCTTTCTAAGACCAATAGGCCCTGGAATAAATAAAGAAAACTTCTATAAAGGTAAATTGAATGGCACTAGAATTACCGGTCACATGTTGTAAGAAGTACTCATTATATAAATGATTAAATCCATCTGAGGCTAAACCAAGTTGAACATTATGACAATCCTATGCAAACCATGGAAACTTTCCATCAAAGTCTTTCTATGCCATTGAGTCTGCTGGATGATGCATAATGTTATCATCAATGCATTTCTCTTTATGCCACCTTATATATATGGTTATTTTTGTTGACATAAAAAGCCTTTGTCGTTGTGGTTTAATAGGGAAGAATCTCATGATTTTATATGGTATCTTTTTCCCTCTCCCATCATCCACTCGCCACCTTGATGTACCACAAATGGGACACTATTCAAGATCTTTACTGTCTTTTCAAAATATAGCACAATCATACTTACTAGCATGTATTGATATATATCCTAATCCAAGGTCCCTTAACAATTTCTTTACATCATTGTAAGATTTAGGCAATTTATGTCCAATAGTAATGCATCATTGAGCAAGTCAATTAACATATCAAAAGACTTGTTACTCCATTTATTATAAACCTTCAAATGCAACAACTTGACAACCAAAGATAGCTGAGAGAAATTCGAGCACCTTGGATATAATTCTTCTTGTGCAACTTTTAATAACTTTCTAAAATTATCTTTTGTAATACTACCAATTATGTTAGGCAAAACAGTTTAATTCATAGTCTCCATTTAATTCCCATATTCCTCTAACATCTTGCTAATCCCATCATCATTAATATTACAATCTTCTACATCATTATTGCTACTGTCATCAACACCTGTACCAACACTTCTACTACAACTTACTTCTGAACATTTGCCTTGATAAGGTTATGGAGTATATAATTTATCTATGCCCTAGATTAGCAATTGATTATATACCACATCTTGACTTTGAATGTTCACATTTAAGCAACCTATGCATAGACAACGAATACAATATTCACCACCATTTGATCTTTTACAAATTGCATGAAACTTTTAACTCCTTCTAAGTATTCAGTGGACCATTTTCGATAAGACATCTAAATTTTGTCCATCTAGCTATATATTTAAAAGTAAATAACTGAATTAACAAATGTAATCCTCATTCTATATAACATAATGATAAATTAATACAAGTTAATAGTTCTCGAGTGATCAGTACAAGTTCATATACCAAGTTTGAATTCAAACAAACACTATGGTATATGACATTGTTAGACCACGTAAATCAAAAATGAGACTTCTAATTGTGACTCCTAGGCTCGTGGAATATTTCACCAATAAGCCCCGTGAGAGTTGCATCACAAGTTTCCAACCTATATACCATCCTAGGGGTTTATTATGCCTCAAATCATCCATAAGAGATCAAACTCATTCCATATGTAGTAAATACTTATGTTATTCATAAAGTTGGGTCTTAGGACTTAAAACGTAAAAAATGCTTATAACTATATGATAGGGCTTAAAATGAAATTTATATGCTTAGAGTGAACCTTAGGACATTAAAAAGAAAAAAAATGCCTAGAGACAAGTTAGGAAATGGATAAAATGCCTAGAATAGGTCTTAAGGTTTTAAAATAAAGAAAATTCTTATACTAAATTATTATCCTGAAATTCAAAATTAAATACTTGGAGTTGGAACTTAGAATTCAAATTGGAATTAATATACCTAAAACGAATACTACAATTTGAAAGTTAAAATATAACGCTTTCAACTTGGTATTGGAGATTAAAATAGAGAAAATGCTTAGAGCTAAGTCTTAGGTTTTTTTACTAATACCTAGATTGACACTTGTTGATAGGATTGTAAGATAGGTCATTGACTTACAATCAATTATCACTATAATGTCAATAGAAGCATATGATATATATAGCAATTACTCAAGTAGAACATATGAAACAATTTAACATAATCGTATCAAAACTTTCATCGAACACTTTATACACATTATAAATTCATCCCAAACTAACTAAAAGAAATCATGTCTCCAAATGCTAATCAGCAGTTGAATATTTGGCTATTAATTTATAAAATCATCACCATTTGGATTTACATGCTGCAACAATCATCGCCAAATGTTAAACATTAGCCAAATATTTGGCTACCAATTTAGAAAATTGTCGCCAATACTATATTTTTATATTTTGAGAAATTATTTTTAATATATAATAAAAATAAATTACTATCTAATTTATATATAATAAATATAGTTTTGTAAGACCACATAAAATTCTTAAATCATATATATTAAAAGAGGTTAATAAAAAGTATAAATGATATTTTTTAACTATATTTATTTTTACACTTATACAATCATTGTGATTAATATTAAATTTGATCTTTGAAATTTGTTGTTAACTAAATTTATTTTTAGGCATACAATAGATTTTGAATAATATTAAATTTGATTTTTAAGAATATGATATTAATAATTATATTAATATTTAACATTGACTTCCATTTTTTAATATATTGCAATGTATTTTTTAATTAAATTGCTATTATTACTATCATATAAGGTAATTAATATAATGTTATATGAATGTATAGATAATAATTGTAACTAGTATAATGATTTATTAATTATTACATAATATATAAATTTTCTCATATCATACTTATGTAATATATTACTCTATTTAATCATAATTTTCTATTTATTATATAAAAATTCCTTACTGTTTGATATAATTTATATATTATATATAATTATGTTAGCCAAATGTGAAGTCACATGGTAATGGGATACCATTTAGTGACAAGTTTCTGAATTCTCACCAAATGGTATATTTCTTTTGATTTTATAAAAATTGATATCGTTTAGCTTAATAAAAAAATGACGTCGTTTTAAGCTAAACGACGTCATTTTTTACTAGGTTATTAACACAAAAATGAAATCATTTTTGTTTTCGTGTTAGCCATCATACTTCCTCTTGATAATCTGTCGAAGAAGTGTTGTCTCCTCTTTTGTGGTTGTCTCATGTCTTTTGGTTGTCATTGTCGAAGAAGTGTTGTGTTTTATGATGGTACATATTATTCTTCTTTTCTATTACCAAGAACCCTCTTTACTGTACTCTATTTTTCTGCTGCGTTTTGGAGTTTTATATGGGTTTTTTGTTCTACTAATGATGTATAGGTTTCCCTTTCTGTTTGTTTTTGGAAGATAGTGAATTTTGTTTTTGTGTTGGATGTGTATGAGCAGAATTTTTTTTTCTACCTTCCATGCTTGTTTGAGGACATCTTGCTAACTGTTTGATGAAAGGTCTACTATAAAATCAAGGCTAAATCTACAACGGATGTTTATGTACATATTTACCATATGATTGCTTTTGTATCAAATCTATATCACTTATTCATCATAAAGACTTGATTTTAACATGTCACAAAGCTGTGATTAGACATAACAATTAAAAGTCAAATGGTCAAAACCAAAAATATTAGCAAGGCATCAAAACCTATATAGGTAACAAACATATAAGTTTGAATATTTAATTCAACCCACTTAGGAATGGTTAATTACTTCATATGAAGAACAATTACCATCACATTGAGTTTTCTTCCTGCTACCTTTCTTACTTTTTCTTTTTTTGGTACTTTTTATGAATACATATATCAATAAACCAAAATTATTAATTTGAACCATAACACAACACGTAAGAGCGCTTGATTCACAAAAGGTAATGGGAATAGGAATAGGAATGAATATAGTAAAGAATGGGAATGAAGTATAGCCAACAATAAATCTCATTCCTCTGATAATCCAGAGGTATGGAGTATTGCTGAAAATGGGGGAATGAAAGTGTTACCCCTGATGATACCAAACATGAGTTTTCATTCCATACCCATACATTTTTCTCCATTACCCCCAAACAAGTACCCATACATCTCCGGTTAAATTTTTGAAATATATAAGATATGTGACACAATTTAAATTTAATACGAACTAAACAAATTAGATTTAAATTAATAAATTATATTTAATTATTATT
>JAOSBM010153532.1:0-12180 GCA_027568955.1 Erythroxylum tenue | reverse complement strand
CCTATTCCTCATCTTTTCTATTCCAAAGAATAATCATTCTATTCCTTACCTATTCTATTCCGTGAACCAAACAGGCCGTTAGACTCTCAACTAACCATTTTTGCTATCACATTTTTAGGAACTTAGGAGATAAAGTACATTAGAGGAAGCTTGTATAGGGTAAACAAATTCCTCCCGAACTATCCTTTAGCTTTCCATCAAAAATAGGCTAAGTACTCTTGATAAAATCAAAAGCCATCTTGGCCTAAATCTAATATGCAAACCTTACAATATTGAGCCTAAATCAAAAGATAACCTCTTCTTCAAATGTAGCTATTATAAAGATTTATGGATGAAGATCCAATATATGAGCAATCATCGTTACGATAATGATAACTATAAGCATATTTTTATGCCTCTAAAAGATAATGTCTAGAGAAAGAGGATTATAATATCTTTAAGATAGTAATATTCTTTGCAATATATGCCATTTAGAAAGAAAGGAATGAAAGAAATTTTAATAATAAATGTATGGACAAGCTAAGTTTTTATCATAACATATTAGATAGGAAAAAAGGAATCATATTGGAGAACATAAATCTTAGTCATAT
This sequence comes from Erythroxylum tenue, assembly GCA_027568955.1. Lineage (NCBI taxonomy): Eukaryota > Viridiplantae > Streptophyta > Magnoliopsida > Malpighiales > Erythroxylaceae > Erythroxylum > Erythroxylum tenue. The sequence continues at coordinate 11,590 of JAOSBM010153532.1, read as the reverse complement.
AATAGTAAGCTTGTCGAGGACAAAAGAATTGAATGATGTTAGTAAGATATTGCACCAGTGCCGTACTTTGACTATTGAAGCTAAAGTTTCCTCAAGTTGATGATGTATTGAATAGAAATGACTACTACAACTTCGAGTAACACTGTTCTTCAATTTCCAAATAAAGTGGAAGATTTGCATGCCTCCATGTCACTGGTATGTTCTCCTTATTTCTAAAAAGACATGAAGAAAATTTTTAAAGTCCAAAACCAAATCATAATGAAGTTGTTTTAGCAAAGTTTTTACTAAAATAATGACAAAACACACTTGATATGAACAACACAAATGAACCAATCAAATATTCCTAATTTATTAAACTTAAGCTAGCTATTAAACTTGATCTAAATCAATGAAAACCGAACTAAATTAATGAATTAAGGTAACTATAATAATTATTAGTTTAGTTCATGTTTGATTGGTTCATACCAAATTTAAGTGTTTTGTTGAGTTTCCATGTCATTGATAATTTATTGGTCCATAAGTATTATACACGTCACGTGTATTTTACTGTTATTTTTAGTGGAAGTTTACAAGAAGAGATTTTTCTAAAAACTAAAATCATAAGGTATTTTTTGATAAATTGAAAGATTAAGGATTTATTCATAAATTTATTTAAACTATAAGAGAGCTTTGTGTCTTTTACCTAAGAATTTAATTAGTAATTAATTTCTTTCAAATGGACTTTATGCTTATTTTTCTTTTACATACCACTTAACTTTTCACTAAGCTTCATATTAGTAATTTTTCTTTTTACTTATATAAATATGGGTTAATAAAAATAAAAATGAATAACAAAGGAAATTAAAAATTTTCAACATTTCAAATTATTTCTAGGGTTTTTACATAGACAGAAAGAAATTAGAAGAAAACTTTCAAGAATTTTCTTAATTTATCAATTAAAAATAAAAGAGATAATTTTAAAGGATGAAAATTAGTTGAAAAATGAAAACGGGAAATAGGTTAAAAAAACTTGAGCCACTGGGTCTAAGAGACAGATCGAGGCCCTTGGATGTTGAAAGGCTTTTGGTCCTTTCTTAACCCTTTTGTGAACCCTAAATTGAAAAAAACGATCTCATTAATTCCTTAAAAGTAAAGAGTCACCATCCACTTTCTTGTTTGCCTTTCATTAGTTTTTGATTTCTCTTCAGTCCATCTCCTTCCTTTCACCGAATTATCTTGAACCTAATTTGTAAATTATTATCTTATTTTTGTAATGATACTCCTCTTCTCGTTTACGTGATAATCCCTAGCCTATTTTCATCTTTATCATTCATAACAAATGGTTTCCATCTTCCCTTTAATGAGCTCCTACTATTCATTCATATTTTTGTCCTAATTCTTTAACCCAAAATATTGTGAATCTATCCTCTCTCTGTTACTAGATTTCCAAACTAAAATATTTCACCTAGTTGCCCTCTTGTTTTTTTAAAGCAAGAAAATCCTCTTCTCTTTGGCATCTCTCTTCACTAGAATACTTCTCATATTACAACATTGACTTAGACAAGTATTACAACATTAAAAGAGCACCCTATCTTGACCTAATTCTTAGATCATTTTGTACCCTATTTTACAAGTCACTTTTTTTTTTCTTTTTTGTATCTTTTCTTGGTTGAATTCTAATTTTGTTACCTATTTGTTCACATAAATTGATTTTTTTTCTTTTTTGGTGTTCTTACTTTCTTTCTTGTTTTTAGCTCATTTAAATCATTTTCTCTAGTTTTTTTGCTTATTTTTTTTCTTTTTTTTCTTTTCTCTAGTTTTACCTATTTATATTAATCCATTTTTTTAGTTTATCAATAAATTTTCATTGCTTCTAAATTTGCATTGTTTTGTTTCTTTCTCTAGCTTTTTGTTTGTAAGTGATAAAGGGTTTTGTTACCTCTCTTTAATGACTATGAGAATGTGTTTCCTTTTCCATTTACGTAATATTTGAACCCTTCTTTTATTCATTTTATATATACTTTGTTTGTGACTTTGGGTTAAAGGATTAATTATTTGGTGTTTAATTAAACAAATAATTATGGTAATTTTCTTCCTTTAAAGTTTTCTCTACTTCTAGTATACTACCCACATAAAAAGGCAATTGCACTTATTGCTCATGAGTAATATAATGGTAATTAGAGGTTGATCCTATGAAGAAGCATTATGGATGTACAAAACTCCTCTACAACTATCCAATCTAAATAATTAATAAAGATAATTGATCATAGGATATTGGGTAAAAGAATAAAAAATAAAACAAATCCTAAACAAAGATATAGCCAATAGAAGACAAGAAAGTACATAAAATGAAGAACATATGAGGCATTCATCCCTTAAGGCCATGCATCGTTTTGTCATGGTCGTGAGTCATCTCTCACACCCATAACTCATTTTGTATGGGTGTGAAACTTATGTCATGCCCATGCAATAATAGGTCACGACCATGAGCTTCCAGGAAGCCAATCACAGTCATGAGCCAACCACTCATTCCCCGTGAGTTTTTTCCATCTCACCTGAACCCTTTTTTTTAATATAAATAGACATGTTGCGTGAAGGCAGAAGCTATGAAAGGTTTATAAAATGTTTGGAGCATAGAGGTTTTGAAAGAATGAAAAATATGGGCAAACCTCTCATTCTTTGGAGACTAATGAAGGGCTAAGCTTCCCAACATTGGTTTGGAGGTGATATCGACGCTGAAGAACCTGGTTAAGCATATCTCTCATTGTGTTTGTATTCTTTCTCTCTTCAGAATTGATTATGTTATCTTGTGTTCATTGAATTGGGTATTGTGTAAGAATGATTGAATGCTATGTTTGATCGTTTTTATGTATAGACCTATTGATAGAATCGAATGCAATACATAATCATTGTTTTTCTAATTCATTTATGGCAACTAATGGTTTTAATCATTAAGGATAACATAGCCTAGGTTAAAAGACCCAAACTCGTACGGTTGTTGCTTTGATTAATTTGTTTTCCTAACTCGTAATATAGTTCTATAATTAAATCTAAAGAGCTTGTTTTAGGTTGTTTGATAGTTAGGTTTAATTCCAGAGCTCTTCTTAATCAAATATGCGAGGTTAACAAAACTTATTGTTAACCTAAAATTAATAGTTGCTAGGAGAGGTATGAAAATAACAATTCAATAAGGTATGGTTAGTCATATGTAGGCCGAGATTGAGTCGATGACCGGGTCCCTAACACATTCATCATTTTGCATCATTTTGGAATGTTTTCTTTAATTTTTTTTGTTATTTTTTTGTTTTACTTTCTTGCTTTAAATCAAACAATCCCCCTATAACCTAAACACCAATTGATTTCATTTCAAAACTTTACACACACTCTTTGTGGGATCAACCTAGACTCATTATTGCTATAGTTATAGGTTTAGTCATTTTGAGTAATATTACGATACGCTATGTCAATAACAATTGATCGAGTGTTTGATGTGTGTAGGTTTTAATAAATAAACTCAATAATCCGCAAGCGCACGGTTTGTTCGAATAGTACCTAAGGAGTGGATCCCACGATGAGGGATAATCTAATCATAAAATATAAGGCCAGAATAAATCGCAGAAATTCAAAATTTAATGACTAAAATAAGAATTATATTCAATCAATTAAATTAACTTAAGAATCAATCATGAAAATATTAATAATTAAGCGACTTCAACATCCACCTAAGAATCAACATAAGGAACTACCAATTAAGAGAAAGGGAACTTTACGTATCCTTAACGCTAACCTAACTGATTATGAATTACTAGATTATTGGTTTTAGACGATCTTAAGGTTGATTACGCTTTCTCGAGTTATAACCATTAACCCTATACTACAAACCCTAATCAGATTATGGAAGTTGCAACCTCTCAATTAACAACCTATCCAAAACCCTAATTAGTTCTAAAGTTGTCTAATAAAATATCGAAAACCTATGCAAGATCTCTCTTCGTACAATTTACCAATTTGATTTAATTCTTGTTCTATTAAGTCACCTAACTCTTGTTAGCCCAATTTAATTATTTTTCATTCAATTCACCATCTCAGTTTATTATTAAATTATGCATGTCTAGAATTAAACTACAACAAATCCAATAACATATAAACAACCAAATTTCATTAATTCAAAGACAAAAACTCCGAAGGTGAATTTAGAACATCTCAACATTCAAAATCCTATCGTCAAACTGTTATTCCCAATTCTATACAATAATAAAAATTGAAAATAAACAGGAAATACGATCTGAATGGAGGTGGGAGGCAGCAACATCTGGAAACTCCTTATCCGGGAAGTATGTCTAGTCAATTTCTTCTCCACTTCTCTCTTCCTTCTTCTCTTTCTCGATCTCTCGATAAATTCTCTCTAGAGTTTCATTTTGGTGGCTAATGTCAAAAGGGCGCTACCTCTTTTTCTCATTCTTTAAATATCCTTTGTGTTCTGAGCAGCCCTAAGGTTTTTCCAGGGTTCAAAAGGTGCAAAAAATCTCTCAAAACATGACGTTTTTGATTGTCTGAGCGTCCGTCCGAAATAGGCCACGATTGTGGGCCACATCCAAGCCTTTTTTCATGATCGTGGCATGTATGCCACAATCGTGGGAAATGTTCTAGGCTTCTATCACGATCGTGGCATGTGGGCTTTTATCATGATTGTGGCCTGTTGTGCCATGATCGTGGATCGTTATTTTGGCCTAAATGTCTCCGAAACTTCTCCGTTCTTCGATGTTGACCCTGAAATACTAACACAAACATCAAGGTACGTTAAAAATATAATATTTAAGCTCAAAGACTTGTACTAACCCATAAAAACAGTTAAACACAAATAATTAACAAACTAACACAATTTTGACCTAAACACATACTAAACAATTGAATTAAAAATTAAATACATATTAAACTAAGATCTAAAACAAGATGCAATTTACACTTATCAACATCCCCATACTTAAACGTTTGCTTGTCCTCAAGCAAAAAAACAACAAACACACAAAATCACAAAGCACACAATATAATAATGAGACAATGGCTTCAACTTTATGAAATAAATTTATTCTTAAACACAATCATTCAAGTTATTTCAAATCATTAACATGCAAAATCCACATCTAGGGGCTCTGGACTAAACATACATATTAATCAAAACCCAAATGTCAAGTTACTCACCCTTTTCAATTGTACACACACATCAACAATTCTTCAATCATTTAAACTCTGTAACTACTACTAAGTACATGCTCATGAAAAATCAAGCTATTTACAAGTTCAATAGGTTTTATTAGAAAACATATTTTTTTATTGTTGAACATAGACCTAGTCTTTTACTCGGAGGCAAACATTAGTGATGAATGTCGATTTGGTTACTTAACTAAGTCATGTTTTTTTTATTATGATGCTTAGTTGAAACGTCATTATAGCATTTTAACACAGAGGCACACATTTGTGATGTGTGTCCATCCAGTTACTCAGCCACATCATCAACTGGCTACTAGGTCTTTCATAACCCGAATGCTAGTAGAATAGTATTTATTTAAAATTAAATAACATTTTTTAATTATTGCCTACGTTATTGCTTTAGTTACCAGTTTTCATGAAGAAATATTAGCAGAGCTACTTTAGTCGAAAGACATAAAATTATGAACGAATGTGACAATTTAGAGGGTCACAAACTAATACTAAATGCTAATTAACCTACATATTTAGCCAAAGAACCCAATTCACTAATTTTGTGAGCTAATGACTTTTCACAACATAATAGACTATGCTCAAAATTAAATCAATTTCAAACCATCTAAGCCATTGACACTTTCAAACAATTCATAAAATGCAACTTAACAAACTATCATACAATATGCAAAATTCACATTCAAAGGAAAACACATAACCCTCCCAACATTCAAACAACACATTGTCCTCAATATGCGAAGGAGGCAAACAAACAAGGATAGAAAAATAAAACATAAATTAAAATTAAAACAAAAAAAATAAAATAAGGAGTAAATTTAAAAAGAAAAGGGTTAGAAACAAAGCTTCATGGTGATGGAGGCGAGGATGGTGTTGGAGCTGGCAGTTGGATGCCTTGAGTCTCAAAGTAGCGATGGATATGACGTATATCCCGACTCTAAAGTCGTTGAGTTTAGGCCATCTCCTTCATTCTTTTAGAGTTCTCTGCAAGTGTATCTGTAATTACCTTGGTGTTCACAGAGATTGTATCGAGCACTTTCTTCCAACCCAGTTCATCAGTATCTTCTTCATCCTCGAACTCCTCACTTGTCGAATCCTCTTCTTGTTGTTGTTGAGCACTTGAACTCGCTTGACTGGTCCTGATCTTGAGGTTTGTTTTGGGACTACAATCCCAAAGTTCCATATTATGGGACTTTAAGATTTTAGCTCTCCACAGATGATGATGGTTCATGAAATGTTCTCACATATTCTACGACATCTCTTTTCATGCCTTTCCACCAGAAATGTTCTTTCAGATCTCTGTACATCCTGGTTCTACCTGGGTACATGGCATAAGGCGCATTATGTGCCTCATCCAGTATTTCATCCTTTACTTCCTTGACATTCGGGATACAAAGTCTATTTCCTACTACCATCAGTCCATCATCCCTCACTAGCACTTCCAATTTTTTGCCAATTTGAATTTCTTCTCAGAGCTCACTCAATTTTGTATCCTGTGCTTGTAACTCAACTTTCTCCCTATGTATCGGTCTCACTCTGAAAGTAGCAACAATACATTCAGGTTCCTCCTGTTTCAAACTTATCCTAAGCTTAGAAATCTCCTCTAATAGTGGTAGATAAACTGTTTGAACATGAGTTATAGAGGATTTCCTGCTCAAGGCATCCGTTACCACATTTGTCTTCCCTGGATGGTACTCAATCAACAGGTCATAATCCCTGAGCAACTCTAACCACCTTCTTTGTCTCAAATTCAATTCCTTTTGGCTCAACAAATACTTAATAATTTTATGATCGGTGAAAATCCTAGTTTGAACCCCATACAGGTAATGTCTCCAAATCTTCAGGGCAAAAATTATTGCTGCTAACTCCAGATCGTGGTTCGGGTAATTCAGTTTATAAGGCTTTAGCTGTCAGGAGGCATAAGCTATTATCTTATCTTCTTGCATCGACACACAACCCAAACCCTTCCTTGAAGCATTACTGTATACGGTATAACCCTTATCTACTACAGGCAAAATCAAAACTGGAGCACTTGTTAATCTACAATTGAGCTCCTTAAAACTTTCCTGGCATTCCTCACTCTAGACAAATTTCTGGTTCTTCCTCAATAATTTAGTCATCAAAGCAGCTATCATAGAGAATCCCTCAACGAATTTCCTATAATATCCTGCCAAACCCAAAAAACTCCTCACCTCTGTCACTGTCTTGGGTCCATGCCAATTTACCACTGCTTCAACCTTCCTTGGATCAATATGTACCCCATCTTTCGAAATCACATGCCCAAGGAATATCACTTCATGAAGCCAAAACTCAAATTTATTGAATTTGGCATAAAGATCCCTCTCCCTCAATGTCTGCAACACAATCCTGAGATGCTTCTCATGTTCCCCTTCACTCTTAGAATATACTAGAATGTCATTTACAAACAGTATGACAAACTGATCTAGATATTCCTTAAAGACCCTATTCATAAGATCCATAAAAGCAGTTGGAGCATTGGTTAATCCAAAAGACATGAATAAAAACTCATAATGTCCATACCGTGTCCTAAAGGTTGTCTTGCTTACATCAGACTCCTTGATTCTGAGCTGATGATAGCTTGACTTGAGATCAATTTTGGAAAAGACACTTGCTCCCTGAAGCTGGTCAAACAGGTCATCAATCCGAGGCAGATGATACTTATTCTTAATAGTCACCCCGTTGAGTCTCCGATAATCAATGCACATGCGCCATGTTCCATCCTTCTTTTTAACGAATGGAACTGGCACTCCCCATGGTGACGAACTCGACCTTATGAACCCCTTCTCTAGTAGTTCTTCCAACTGTTCCTTAAGCCCCTTCAGCTCCGCTGGAGCCGGTGATATAGAAATAGGTGCGGTTATGGGAATCAAGTCGATGGCAAACTCGATTACCCTCACTGGTGGTAAACTAGGTAATTCCTCTGGGAACACATCTGGAAACTCCCTCACAATCGGAAAATCTTCTAACTTCCCTTTATTTACATCAGGATCCACAACATGCTCCAAGAAGGCTTCACACCCCTTTCCTATCATCCTGTTAGCTAACAAAGTAAAAATGATTCTTGGCGATGGTGTTTTCCTGACTCTTCTGAAAATCATCTTCTCATAGTTGCCCATATCAAATTCCACCTCCTTAAGGCTACAATATAACTTTGCATGATACTTCTCCATAACATCCATTCCTAATATGACATCTAGCCCCTTTAACTCTAGGGGTAGCAAGTCCACCACCAGTTGAGTACCCTCGATGAAAAGCTCACAATCTCTGTACATTTGATTTATAATAACATGTCTCCTTAGAGGAGTGCTAATAATTAAAGGACTTCTCAGTGGCATCAAAATAACATCATGTAATGTCATGCTTGCAGAAACAAATGAATGCATGGAGCCAGAATCAGTCAACACATATATAGCAGAATTAAATAACTGAGCCATACCCGTGACAACTTCAAGTGTGGCTGCAGCTTCCTCTCTAATCATAGCAAAAATCATGGCCTGAGTATGACCCCTTGGCCTCCCTAGAGGAATAGCCTTCTTTGTAGTTCCAGAGCTACCCACCTCTATGACTGGTGTGGTTCCCACAGTTTCTGCTCTCCTTGGGGCTTGCATTTGGAACCCTTCTTGCCTTGTTACTTGGGGACAGTCTTCGATCAAGTGTCCCTTCTCTCCACATTGGATACATGCTCTAAGTAGCTTAACGCATTCTCCCTAGTGCAGCTTCCCACAATGCTCACATTGAGGGTTTGTGTACTTGCTCCTCCCCGTCCTTCCAGTGCCTCCTACACTCGAGGCTTGCCCCGAGACTGCTCTTGCCTGCTTGTTCTTGATAGGACCACTTCTTCTCACTTCACTCTGAGTGTTGTAAACTCCTTATACTCCTCTCATGTCTTAGAGTACTCATCCCCTTTTTAGAAGACTGCTCCCTGTTCTTCCTCTTCCTGCTCACCTCATTTATGATATTCTCCAGATTCTCAGCCTGGAGTGCAGCATCTACCAATTGTTGGTAGTCACAGAAATTATGGATCAGGACTTTCTCCTTGATCCCCAAATGTAGTCCTCCCTCAAACTTGCGGCACTTATCCTCCTTATTAGCAACAATGTTGGCCGCATACCGTGACAGCTGGGTGAACCTCAACTCATATTCACTCACACTCAGGTCTCTCTGTGTGAGATTTAGAAACTCTATAGCCTTCTCTTGGATATACACCCTCGAGAGGTACTTCTTCCTGAAAACTTCCATAAAATCTCCCCAGGATAAAACCGGAGGCATCACTTGACTGTGGGGCACGGATTTCCACCAATGAAGAGCATCTCCTTGTAACAAGCTCACTGCATAATCTAACTTCTCTTCATTCGAGCACTTCATCTGAATCAAAATACTTTCAGTCCTCTTCAACCAAGCTTCAGCCTCTTCAGGATTTGTAGTCCCATGGAAATCTACAGCTCCATACTTGCGGAGCTTATCATACTAGCCACTTCTCTCCACTGGAGTTGGCACCGGAGCTTGTGACCCTTAGCCTATGGCATAAGTGAAATCTTGGGCGAAGGCTTGAAAGAAATGCGGGTCCATAGGGTTTATTTGAGGTATAGGAGGAGGAGGCGATGGCACTTCGTGTTGCACGCTAGGTGCCTCAGAGTTAGGAGCAATATGTGTTCCCGCATCTTATGGGGCATAAGATTCATCCGTGCTCCTTTGGCGAGAGCCAGATTGAGTCAGAGCTCCTTGAGTTCTTCTTCGAGGTGACATTTTTCACTCCTTCAATAGAAAACCATTGAAAATCTTTAGTGTATACAAAACAAATTTCAAAGTATGTAAAACAGTTCAAATTGTATAAAACAATTTCAAATCATGAGAAATAAATTAAAACTTTCATGTCTTAAGCTACCCATTTCATACTTAGGATACCCCAAAACCTAATCCCAAACTTGGACCTAAACCTGGTCGCTCTGATAACAAAATATGTTGGACCCCATTTTCGAATCCCAACAACCGGAGTCATAAACCTTGTGCTTATTACCCTGCAGGGTTATTTGCCATCATTCCACAAGGTTGGTGTGCCCATACCAGTTAATCGCCCGAATTACAACTAGACTTCTTCAAAGAAATGATAGCTCTAAGTCTCTAGTTTGTTTTGAAGAAAAGATCTTCTCAATCGAAGTTTTCCAACGCAAGATATACTTAAAAAGCTAAAGTGCGTTCATACCCCAATCATGCTCTCCCAACCGACCTCTCACTTACTATGATGCAAACTTTTTCAAAACAACTCTGAAAGATACAAATTTTCATGGAGAGATAGTAAAAGATGTTAGGAAACCTTTGCTTTTCACTTCATTTGGAAGTCGGAAGAGGAAGTTATACCTGAAAGAATCGAACATGTTTATACCATCAATCAATTTGTACCTATCTTGGCGCAATTGCCATAACTCTCACTACAAATGTCAGATTGACTTCGTTTTTCGACGGTTTGAAAGGAGACTTCTAGATCTACAACTTTCATAAAGACTTAAAGAAAAATTCTAGCTTCTGAAGTATCAAAAGTGAAACAGAAGATGACGATACAAACTAAGACGATGCAGAAGGTCAAACTAAGATGGTCAAACTAAGACAAAGCAGAACTAAGACGAAGAAAAACTAAGACAAAGCAGAACTAAGACGAAGCAGAACTAAGACGAAGAAAAACTAAGACGAAGCAGAACTAAGACGAAGCAAAACTAAGACGAAGCAAAACTAAGACGAAGCAGAACTAATTCGAAGAAAAACTAAGACGAAGCAGAACTAAGACGAAACAAAATAAGATGAAGCAAAACTTCAAACTAAGACGGTACAAAAGTGAAACTAAGACGATGCAGAGGTCAAACTAAGACGATACAGAAGTCAAACTAAGACGATGCAAAGGTCAAACTAAGATGATACAGAAGTCAAACTAAGACAATGCATAAGTAAAACTAAGACGATACAGAAGTCAAACTAAGAAGATGCAGAGGTCAAACTAAGACGATACAAAAGTCAAACTAAGAAGATACAGAGGTCAAACTAAGATGATACAGAAGTCAAACTAGGTCAATTCTAAATCACTTTCTACACTCTCCAGAGCATCTCCCCTTATAAGGACCATAACTTTCGACTTAGATGTACAAAAACTTCATGCTATATACCATTGGAAAGATAAAAGAAAGACCTACAACTTTTTAAAAAATAATTTTGCCTAAATCAGCCCAAATCAACCCAAAAATTTCCCTGTAGTCAGTCCACAAATTTTCCCCTTATGAAACCTTGAGAATCATGGGAGAAAGCAAAATCATAAACCATTAGCATCAAAAGATCGTAGTTTTACAAAGCTTTAGTGGGCATTTCAAGCCCCCAAATACAT
>JAOSBM010153473.1:0-12191 GCA_027568955.1 Erythroxylum tenue | reverse complement strand
CACTCTCTGTGGGATCGACCTAGACTCACCACTCTACAGTAGTAGTCTAGTAATTTTAATTTTGATTAGCGTTACGATGCGCGGTCAGCTACTACACTTAAGTACGTATGGAGACTATTCACAGACAGACCTTCTACTTGGACCATGTGGGTACGTACAGTTTTGCTGAGGGGTAGATCTTTAGGGTTTAGGGTTTTAGGGTTTAGGATTTAGGGTTCTAGGATTTAGGGTTTAGAGTTTAGGGTTTAAGGTTTAGGGTTTAGGGTTTAGGATTTTTAGGGTTTAGGGTTTAGGGTTTAGGGAGAGAATTTTCTCTGACTTCTCTCTAACACTATAGGCCGGAAAATCCAAAATTCTCCGGCTACCATCAACAGCCCACTGTCCACTGTAAACCACCAGACCACCACCTCACTTGTTTCCACCACTGCCGCACGCGCCACCGCCACCATCGCCGGAGCTCCTGCCACCGCCGTCTCAAGTGGTCGGATTTTACCACAAATTACATCGCCAGACTCGACATCTCCCGATCTACCAACCCCTACTTTTGGTTTTGTCCAATTCTTAACCTTTCAACTGGGATCTGAGAACGAAAACCTCCCCCCATCTTCACCAGTCGTTCCTTTCCCTCACTTTCAACCACCACCGCACCTATCTCAACACAAATCAACTCATAACCCATTCTTGCTCACCTTGAGATCGTCACTGATGGGGCTTCCACTGGATACGTCATCGGCAATGGCGTTGGCGCTACTGGACTCACCGAAGCCCTCCCATCACATGCTACATCGTCGTCGCTGGCTAGGAGCACCGTCAGCCACCTTGCGCCGGTGCAAGGAAGGACAACCACCTCACCGCCTGCTGCATCGATGGTCATGTCTCCGACTGCACCTCCACAGATCTCGTCACTGGTGCCCCTTGGAGAAACAACACCGTCTACTAAATAAGGAAAGCAGCCCCATCCCCGTGGGCTAAAGGAGCAGCCCACTCACCGTGGGCTGAAGGAGCACACCCATTCGTTGGGGCCTTCTTCTGGGCTGAAGGAGTAGCCCATGGTCCAAGACCCATCAGCCCTTCATGGGTTGAAGGGACACCCTTGGAGGAGCTATTGGATTGAAGCCCACACTGCAGGCCCAACAATCTCACCCAATAGCCCACGGTGGAGGTAATTTAAAAAACGCCCTCTTGTAAAATTCCTTAAATGCCCCTGCTAGTAGTAAGCATGCTCACAATAGGAAGAACACTGGGAAAAAACCTTCTGACTTCTCCTGGGCTGAGAAAGTCAGTATCCTCACGGATTCCAATATTGGATGTCGTTTCCCGATCATGGCTAAAAAGCCATCGGAGGATATGGTTGATCTTTCGGATGATTGTGTTGATGCGAGTCTGCACCAGTGGACTCATTGTTTGGTAGGATTTTTTTCGGGACATAGCATGCCCTTTTCGGCCATACAAACTCTCTCTACGCAAGCTTGGAAGACCTTAGGCCTCGAGGATGTCCTCTCCACAGGCACCGGGTTCTTTTTATTTCGCTTCCAGTCTGAGGCAGCTTCATAGGCTATCCTCGAGCAGGGCCCGTGGATTTTTGGCCGCAAAGCCATCGTGCTTCAACAGTGGCACCTGCACTTTGAGTATGATAAATCCCGAGTATCCCGCCTACCTGTTTGGGTCCAATTACATGGGCTACCATTCCCTTTATGGAATGAGCATAGTCTAGGCCTCATCGGCCAACGGATCGGGCAGCCTCTTCTCTGTGACCGGCATACCTACGCCCGCACTCGTCTCGCTTTTTCTAGGCTCTGTGTGGAGCTTTTTGCTGACTCTGAGCTGGTCCGCGAGATTGCCATTCGCTGTAAGTTGAGTCCTGAACCGATTCGCATTCGATTGGAGTACAAGTGGACACCTAAGCGGTGCTCCACATGTCACGTCTTCGGACATTCATATGCCCCTCCACCTGCTGCAGCACCATCGGTCTCTCATCCTGCACTTGACCTACCCGCTGCCCTCACACCACCTACATCTATTCCTAGGTAGGTGATCCAGGCCTCGGTGGCTCCTGTAGTTGCGCCCATGATTTCGATTGCTCCTCTAATTGTTGTCCCAGTACAGTGCGCAGTTTTTTCTCTCACTTCCCCTGTGGCCCGGGACGTGATACTGACCCCTACACATGATGGTTTGAGGCCTTCAGCTACTCCAGGCGCTGCAATTCCACCTCCACGCAACCCCGAGCCTGCACGCTCGGCTTCTCCTGAGATGCGAGCTAGCCCGACTCAGACGCCTAGTCCACCGATTTCTACAGAGGTGAGGTCCACACCTAGTAGGATGCTTTGCCTCCTCAGTTCTGAGGCCTCCGTTCCTAGTAGTAGCCATGGCTCTCGATTTGAGTGCCTCTTCGAAGATTTTTCGCTTGGTGACTCGCCCATTCCTATTTGGGGGTTGACAGGCGATGGAGTGAGTGAGGGGCCTCCCCCCTCTCTTTGATTTCTGCCGGCTTGTTTATATTCCATTTCCTATGATAGGAAGTTGGAATATTTGGGACCTTAATGGTCCCCACACTCAGCGGGTAGTTAGAGATTAGATTCGGCATCACGATCTTGGATTGGTGGCCCTCTTGGAGACCAAGGTAACCCCCCTTAGAGGGTTTCATTTCAGCTACTTGTCACAGTTGGGATTATTTGAGTAATGTGACAGATCAGGTAGCATGCCGCATTCTAATATGTTGGGACCCCAGTCTGTTTGAGGTACGACATTCGATGTCTACTCTTTAGGGCATCAGTGGTGAGGTTACTCGAAGACGACAGGGTTCCGTTTTTGGCCTTACAGTAGTTTATGGCTCCACGGACTCGGGTATTAGGCGAGAGCTTTGGGATTTTCTCCGGGGTCAGGTTGATCACTTTCTTTCTATGCCTTGGTTGGTGTTGGGTGATTTCAATGCCATCTTGAGTCATTCAGACAGAGTCGGCGGAGATATCGGGTGGTATCGACATATTGATGAGTTTTGCGAGTGTTTGCATGATGTTGAGTTGCTCTGACTTCCTTACCGGGGTCTGCGTTATACTTGGCATAATTGTCGAGAGGGACTGGATTCCATTCTCAGGCGTCTAGATTGGAGTTTTGGTAACTCCGCTTGGTTCACATCATGGCCTAGTACATTTACAGATGTCCTGCCACATGATATCTCTGACCACAGCTATTTAGTAGTTCATTATGGTCCCCCGCGACATCGGCCTCCCACTCCTTTCAAGTTTCTGAAATGTTGGGCTGATCATCCCCACTTTTTAGACCTTGTTAGGAGGGTTTGGGCTACACCAGTGCGCGGAGACCCGATGTTCTGCTTGACTCACCAGCTAGGTTTGCTCAAGCGAGAGCTGAAGTCCTTCCACTTCCGGGATTACAGCCATATTTTTAGCAGGGTTAGGGACGCACGGACTTAGTGGGCCTCCACTCAGGAAGCTCTTAATGCTTCCCCGCGCTCGCCTGATTTAGGTATTGCAGAGCGTAACCTTGCTCAACAGTACTACCGACTGCAGCAGGATAAGGAGTCCTTTTATCGACAGCGATCTAGGGTTCAGTGGCTTGCTCTGGGGGACTAGAACACTAGACTTTTCCACAGATCCTTGATCCATCACCAGGTCAGAGGTCAGGTACATGGATTGTAAGATGATACTGGCACTCTTATTACCGATCAGGGAGCACTAAGGTAGATGGCAGTGGATTATTTTCAGGGTATCCTTCGCCCTACCCGCCTGACTCCTTCAGATGATGCTGCTAGATTCTTCACACGGTGTATCCCAGAGGATAAGGTTCAGCCCTTGGAGGATCCAGTTTCAGATGAGGAGATTCGCCATGCTTTATTCTCCATTCCGGAGGATAAGGCTCCTGGGCCTGATGGTTATACCTCTTTCTTCTTTAAGAGATGTTGGGATATTATCGGAGCAGAATTCAGAGCAGCAGTGAGGTATTTCTTCTCTACCTCGACTATGCCTCGCTGGGTGAATTCTACTAGGATTACCTTGGTTCCCAAGGTGGAGAGTCCGTAGACTTTGAGTGACTTTAGGCCGATCTCTTGCTGCAATGTCCTTTATAAGTGTATCTCAAAGGTCATTGCAAATCGGTTTAAGGTTGTTCTACCAGAGGTGATTGGGAGAGCTCAGATGGCGTTTGTCCCGGGCCGACAGATTGCCGATGCGATTTTTCTAACCCAGGAGTTGATGCACGATTATCACCTTGATCGCTCACCACCACGGTGTGCTCTCAAGGTTGATATTCGTAAGGCTTTCGATACAGTCAGCTAGGAGTTTATTCTACAGGGATTAAGGACCATCGGAGTTCCTGCTAGCATGATCAGATGGATTGAGGTATGTCTCCGATTTGCACATTTCTCGGTGGCTCTTAATGGATCCCTTCATGGTTATTTTACTGCCACACGGGGGGTGCGACAGGGGGATCCCCTTTCGCCTTATTTGTTTCTACTAGTGATGGAGGGGCTAGATGGGATACTGCGAGAGGTGACTTCATCTCCGGGTTATGGCTATCATTGGCGGTGTCGGCAGATTTCCCTCACCCATCTCTATTTTGCAGATGACTTGATGATTTTCAGTCATGCAGATTCACTCTCTTGAGATCGTCTGACAGGCTTTGATAGTTTTCGAGAGGGTTTTCAAGTTGGCCATGAACTTGGATAAGAGCCATTACTTGGGTGTCCCTCTTATCACTACACGGCTGAGGCATGCTGATTGTCTCCCTTTGGTGGAGAGGATACTTTCCCGGATTCGACTATGGACTTCAGCCTCTCTTACCTACGCGGGTCAGCTGCTGCTTATTAGATCTGTACTCTTCTCTATACGGGTCTACTGGTCAGGTATGTTTCTTCTGCCTGCTAGCTTCACTCGCCGCATTAAGAGTATTCTGTCAGCTTTTCTCTGGAGGGGTATTTCATTGTCCCACACTGGGCCTAAAGTGGCATGGGCGTCAGTCTATTTTTTGAGACAGGTGGGTGGACTTGGAGTTAAGCGGATCAGGGATTGGAATAGGGCGGCCACGCTTAAGTATGTGTGGCAACTATTCACATACAGATCTTCTAATTGAACCATGTGAGTACATGCAGTTTAACTGCGGGGTCGATCTTTTTGGCATATCTGGGTCCCGTCGAGCTCTTCCTGGGTTTGGCGGAAGATACTGTTGGGTCGGGAGTGGTGCAGAGGCCTTATAGTTACTTGTATTGGTGATGGGAGAGATACTTCCTTATGGAAGGATTATTGGTTGCCAGATCAGGGGCCTTTGTGTGATCAATTCTCTTTCCGTGATCTCACTTCTATTGAGCTCTCTTGGGATGCTAGGGTCTCAGAGATTATTCAGTCGGGAGAGTGGGTTTTTTCAAAGGGGAGCAGTGTATTATAGCAGGTTTGGGAGTCAGTCTGCTTTAGACCACAGGTTCATCACACTGATAGTTGGGTTTGGAAAGGTCACTCATTAGGAGTCTTCTCTGTTGACTCTGCATGGAACCTTATCTAAGCTCGGCGACCTGTGGATCCGATTCATCATTTACTGTGGTTCCCAGGACATATTCCATGACATTCCTTTATCCTTTGGCTAGTTTCACAGGGGCGTCTCCGAACGATGAACAGATTCCAGTTCTTCGGCGTTCTGGCTTCTTCGACTTGTGTTCTATGCGACTCTTCCAAAGAGACACATGATCATTTGTTCTTTCGGTGCAGGTTTTTTGCTCGTGTTTGGGACTCGCTCTCGTCGAAGACTCACACTGCCTGGCCTTCGACGTCTTGGGTCCCTCTTCTCTAGTAGGCTTGCGCTCATCTTCGTCGGTGGAAGGATTTTTGACACATGCTTTCACGGTTAGTTCTCTCTGTTACTATTTACTTTCTTTGCTATGAGAGAAATAACCACATCTTTAGTCAGCGACATCGATCACCACACGACATTATTGAGGATGTAGTTGAGATCATCCGCTCTCGACTCCTCAGTCTTGAGACTCATCTTCAGATACCTGACCTTCAGCGGCATATCTGGCGACTTTCTACTTAGTGGCTTTTTCTGTTTTGTTTGAGAGCTGCCTGTGGCTTATTTGTTATGTTTTGAGAGCCGCCTGTGGCTTATTTGTTTTGTTTTGCGAGCAGCCTGTGGCTCTTGTTTACTTTGTACATAGCTTCTCTATTGTTTGAACCCTCCATTTTTAATTAATATATGGGTTACATTCTTAAAAAAAATGTTTAGGGTTTAGGGTTTAGGATTTAGGGAGGGTTTTAGAGGGATTCTAGTGAGAGAATTTTCTCTGACTTCTCTCTAACACTATGGGTCGAAAAACCAGAAATTCTCCGGCCTCCTCACGCAGCCCATAGCCCACTGTTCTTTGCCCACAGCCTACTGCCCATCTTCCCTCTGCCATCGTCACTGTCGCCGTACCGACCACCACTCCAGTCACCGGAATCTATTCCGGTGACCATCTCCCCCCCAAACACACATCATCTTCTTCGTCTTCACCCGATCTACACAAGCCCGCAACCTATTTTGTCCAAATCACAACCAATAATCCTAGATATAGGGCTGAATCTTCGGCCATCACCATACTCAAAATCCCCACCGTTGCTGTCGGTATTGCTCCCACGCCAGCAGCTCCTGTGCCTTCCTCACCGCCATCCCCTTGCACACCGATCGCGCTTCTCCAACGCCCCCCAGCTGCTCCGGTTGCTAGCGTTGTGCCTGGACTCACCGGAGACGGAGTCCCCCCCACGGTCGTTCGTGCGCCTATTACGCCGTCGCCGCCACCTCAGAGCCACGCCGCCCCCAGCCACCTGGTGTCTTCCCTCCCGCTGGCGACATCATCTGGCCTCCCCTCATCGACGTCCGTCCATATTGCAGCTGGAAGTTCGGTGGAGAGGCTGTCGGGTCTCCCCTCCTCTCCACCGAATGGGCTTGCTCTTTGAGGAGGGCCTCCAAGACACGCCAATGGGCTGCAGCCCACAAATGGAGGAGGGCCTCAAAACCAAGCCAATGGGCTGCAGCCCACAAATGGAGGAGGGCCTCTCCAAGCCCCCAATGGGCTGAAGGCCATGCAGCCTCCAAGAGCCCCCAATGGGCAGAATGTGCATCCCAAGTCCACTGAGCTTACCAAGCAACCCAAGCCTATTGTCCCAACAGTCCATGGTGGAGGTATTTCTAATTCTGCCAATGTTGTCAATTCCCATATTAACCCTACTATGCATGTTAATGAGCATTTAGGGAAACCTAGGCAGACTTCCAGGCAGAACTTTAGAAAATCAGTAAAAAAGTCCGAGTCTCCACTCCCAACATGGGACCCACCTTTACGGATCTTCTTCATACTTCTATGCATGGACCTGTAGAGTTTTTGAATGATATTCTCGATGGTGATCGCCATCATTGGGCCCGTTATTTAGTGGGCTTCTTTCCTGGGCATAATATGCCTTTCCTTGCCATGCAAGCTATGGCGAAACGAGCCTGGAAAACTCTCGGTCTCGAGGATGTTACATCCACTGGCACTAGTTTCTTTATGTTCCGTTTCTGTTCAGAGGAAGCTCTACAGTCAGTTCTCAATCAGGGCCCATGGCTTTTCAGTGGGAAATTCCTGGTTCTACAGCAGTGGCACCATAAATTTGTCTTTGACAAAACCCAAGTCTCTAGAGTGCCAGTTTGGGTGCGCCTACATGACCTGCCTTTCCCTTTTTGGAGTGAGCGATGTCTTGGGATTTTGGCTAGCCGGCTTGGGAGACCCCTGAGTTGCGATCGACATACTTCCGATCGCACCCGACTTTCTTTTGCCAGAATTTGTGTTGAGCTCTCAGCTACTTATGAGCTCATCCATGAGCTTGAGATTTCTAGTAGCCTCAGTGAGGATCTGATCCGAGTTCGAGTAGAGTATGAGTGGACACCTAAGAGGTGTTCTCAATGCAACGTTTTTGGCCATTCCTGTGCTCCCCCTTCTCTCACAGTGCACCAGACTGTTGCTCCTACTGGTCCTGTGGAGCATCAGGCTGTTGCTCCTACGAGTGAGGTGATATCGGGCCCAGTGGCTCCCCAGCCTGTTCCTGCGCCCCTGCTTTCAGTTGGATTGCCGCCTGCTGTCCCAGTGCAGCGCCCACGTAGCCCCGAGCTTGCGTGCTCTGCTTCTCCTACGATGAGCGTTAGCTCGAGTCGGATGCCTAGTTCGGTAGTTTCCCCGGTGTTGCAGTCCACCCCTAGTAGGATGCCTTGCCTCCTCAGTTCTGAGGCCTCTATTCCTAGCAGTAGCCATAGCTCTCGTTTTGACTACCTCTTTGGAGATTTTTCACTTGGTGACTAGCCCTTTTCCTCTCCGGGGGTTGACAAGCGATGGAGTGAGTGAGGGGACTCCCCCTCTCTTTGATTTTCACCAACTCGTTTTTATATTCCATTTCCTATGATAGGAAGTTGGAATATTAGGGGCCTTAATGGTCCCCATACTCAGCGAGCGGTTAGAGATTGGATTCGACATCACGATCTTGGATTGGTTGGTCTCTTGGAGACCAAGGTAGTTTCTCCCACCTTAGCGGGTGTAGTTTCGGCTACTTGTCATGGATGAGATTATTTGAGTAATGTGACGGATCAGGTAGCATGCCACATTCTGGTATGTTGGGACCCTAGTCTGTTTGAGGTACGACATTTGGCGACTACTCTTCAGGGCATTAGTTGTGAGGTGACTCGACGATGAAAGGGCTCTGTTTTTGGCCTTACAGTAGTTTATGGCTCCACAGATCCGGGTACTAGGCGAGAGCTTTGGGATTTTCTCCGCGGTCAGGCCGACCGATTTATTTCTATGCCTTGGTTGGTGCTGGGTGATTTTAATGCCATTCTGAGTCATTCGGACTGAGTCAGGGGAGATATTGGGTGGTATTGGCATATGGATGATTTTGGGGATTGTTTACGCGATGCTGAGTTGCTTCGATTTCCTTACCGAGGTCTGCGTTATACTTGGCATAATGGTCGGGAGGGATCGGATTCCATTCTCAGGCGCTTGGACTGGAGTTTTGGCAACTCTACCTAGTTCACCTCATGGCCTAGTACTTTTACCGAGGTCCTGTCGCGTGATATTTCTGACCACAGCTCTTTAGTGGTTTAGTTTGATTCCTCGTGACACCGGCATCCCACTCCTTTCAAGTTTTTGAAATGTTGGGCTGATCATCCCCACTTTTTCGAACTTGTTAGGAGGGTTTGGGCTACACCAGTGCAAGGCGACCCGATGTTCTTTTTGACTCACTGATTAGGTCTGCTCAAGAGAGAGCTAAAGTCCTACCATTTTCGGGACTACAGCCATATTTCCAGCAAGGTTAGGGAGGCACGAACCTAGTGGGCCTCTGCTCAGGCAGCCCTTGATGCTTCACCGCACTCGCCAGATCTCGGTCTTGTAGAGCGTTACCTCGCTCGACAGTACTACCGACTACTGCAAGATGAGGAGTCCTTTGGATTCAGTGGATTGCTCTGGGGGACCAGAACACTAGTTTTTTCCACAGATCCTTGATCCATCGCCAGGTCCGAGGTTGAGTACATGGAATGGATGATGGGACTGGCACGTTTATCACAGATCAGGGAGCCTTGGGGCAGATGGCGGTGGATTTTTTTCAGGGTATAAACTCCGGGGCCTGATGGTTATACCTCTTTCTTCTTTCAGAGGTGTTGGGATATTATAGGAGCAGACTTCAGAGCAGCGGTGTGGTATTTCTTCTCTACCTTGGCTATGCCTCGCTGGGTGAATTCTACTAGGATTACCTTGGTTCCCAAGGTGGAGAGTCCGCAGACTTTGAGTGACTTTAGGCCTATCTCTTGCTGCCATGTCCTTTACAAGTGTATTTCAAAGGTCATTGCAAATCGGTTTAAATTTATTTTACCAGAGGTGATTGGGAGAGCTCAGATGGCGTTTGTCCTGGGGAGGCAGATTGCAGATGCGATTTTTCTTACCTAGGAGTTGATGCACGATTATCACCTCGATCGCTCACCACCATGGTGCGATATCAAGGTTGATATTCTTAAGGCTTTCGTTACAATCAGCTGGGAGTTCATTTTACTGGGATTGAAGAACATCGGGGTTCCTGATAGCATGATCAGATGGATTGAGGTATGTCTCCAATCTGCACATTTCTCGGTAGCTCTTAATGGCTCACTTCAAGGTTATTTTGCTGCCACATGGGGGGTGCGACAGGGGGATCCCCTTTCTCCTTATTTTTTTGTACTGGCGATGGAGGGGCTAGATGGGATACTACGAGAGATGATAGCATCTTCGAGTTATGGCTATCATTGGAGGTGTCGGCGGCTTTCCCTCACCCATCTCTGTTTTGCTGATGATTTGATGATTTTCAGTCGTGCAGATTTCGATTCTCTTGAGATCATCCGGCAGGCTTTGACAGTTTTTGAGAGGGTTTCCAGGTTGGTCATGAACTTAGCTAAGAGCCGAGTCTTCTTTTCAGGGATTCCTAAGGCGGAGGTTTCCTCTTTACAGCGTGTCCTCGGGATTCAGATTGATTCCCTCCTGATCCGTTACTTGGGTGTCCCACTTATCACTACACGAATGAAGCATGCAGATTGTCTTCCTTTGGTGGAGAGGATACTTTCTCGGATTCGACTGTGGACTTCAGCCTCTTTTACCTATGTGGGTCGGCTGCAGTTTGTTCGATCTGTACTCTTCTCTATACAGGTCTACTAGTCAGGTATGTTTCTACTGCCTGCTAGTATCACTCACCACATTGAGAGTATTTTATCAGCTTTTCTCTAGAGGGGTACTTCATTGTCCCACACTAGGGCTAAGGTGGCATGGGAGTCAGTCTGTTATCCGAGATAGGAGGGTGGACTTGGAGTTAAGAGGATCAAGGATTGGAATAGGGCGACCACGCTTAAGTATGTGTGGCGACTATTCACAGACAGATCTTCTACGTGGACCATGTGGTTACATGCGGTGTTGCTACAGGGCAGATCTTTTTGGCATATCCGGGTCCCGTCGAGCTTTTCTTGGGTTTGGCGGAAGATTCTATTGAGCCGAGAATGGTGCAGAGGCCTTATTGTAGCTTGTATTGGTGATGGGAGAGATACTTCCCTTTGGCAGGATTATTGGTTACCAGATTAGGGCCCCCTATGTGATCGATTCTCCTTCCGTGATCTATCTTCTACTGGGCTCTCTTGGGATGCTCAGGTTTTGGAGATCATTCGTGATGGGGAGTGGGTTTTTCCAGATGGGAGCCATGAGCTATAGCAGATTTGGGGCTCAGTCCGCTTTCGACCGCAGCTTTACTCATCAGGAGTTTTCTCTGTCGACTCTACTTGGCACCTTCTTCGAGCCCAATGTCCAGTGGACCCAATTCACCATTTATTGTGGTTCCCAGAGCACATTCCACGACATTCCTTCATCCTCTGGTTGGCTTCACAGGCGCGACTTTGGACTATGGACATGCTCCAGTTTTTCGGCGTCCTGACCTCTTCAACTTATGTACTTTGTGATACTTCTACGGAGACACATGACCACCTCTTCTTTCAGTGCCGATTCTCTGCCGCCGTTTGGGGTTCCCTTTCAACGAAGACCCACACTGCTTGGCCTTTGACCTCTTGGGTTCTCCTTCTTCAGTGGGCTTGCACTCATCTCTACCGGCGCAAGGATTACCGACACCTCCTTTCACGGTTAGTCCTCTCAGCCACTGTCTGCTTTCTTTGGTATGAGAGGAATAACCGCATCTTCAGTAGACGAAACCGATCGACCAATGACATCATTGAGGACATCACTGAGCTTATCCCTTCCCGACTTCTTAACCTTGAGACTCGTCTTCAGATACCTGTTCTTCAGCGGCATATTTGGAGGCTCTCTACCAAGTTTTTGCTTTGTTTCGTGATCCGTCTGTGGCTTTTGATTTGTTTTGGGAGCCACCTGTGGCTTATTTTATTTTGAGAGCCGTCTTTGGCTCTTTGTTTTCTATTTTGAGAGCCACCTGTGGCTATTTGTTTACTTTGTACATAGCATCTCTTGTATGAACTCTCCTTTTTAAATTAATATATATGTTACCTTCTTCAAAAAAAAGTTTAGGGTTTAGGATTTAGGGTTTAGGGTTTAGGGTTTAGGGTTTAGGGTTTAGGGTTTAGGGTTTAGGATTTAGGGTTTAGGATTTAGGGTTTAGGGTTTAGGGTTTAGGGTTTAGGGTTTAGGGTTTAGGGTTTAGGGTTTAGGG
>JAOSBM010153419.1:0-12196 GCA_027568955.1 Erythroxylum tenue | reverse complement strand
AGTCGTGGACTCACCCAAGAACCAAAGAGGACAATACCGAGGGGAAATCCACCCCGGTAGGGTCACCGGTGCATACCAGGAGGGCTCTCCTGGGTCCCTACATTTGCGAACTCAATGAGCGAACCATCATTGATGATTTCACCCAGATCACATACACAAATCACATATTTCATAAATATTCATTCAGAAGATATATATTCCTAATATTCACACTAACATGGCATATCATATAATCATTGCGAATCAAAACAAATATGTACAATTTCAGATGCATATGAGACTCTAGATTCGTTATTATTGTTGTGACAGAGTGCCTATCACATACTTATATAGATACTGACCCATTGGGCTTAGTCAGAAACATATATCACGGAGCAAAGCTCTACGTGCAGAATAAAAAACTACGGAGCAAATCTCTACGTGCAAGTGCTTTCATACTAGCTACTTCGGTCACAACGCCTTTTTCTGAGCATGCATTTTACGAAATGCATCAAATTCAAAATATGCCATGTAAAACAGTCACATATGATGAACAATCAGAATCTCATAGTCATCAGACCTAAGTCCGGCATTCAACTTTCGTTGAGAAGACAAATATCATTCAGAATTGTCAAACAAATAAGAACACTTCCAATACAGTCCCAAATATTTACTCCTCGGACTTCAAGTCTGGAATTCATAAACAATCACAACAGTTCAATAATTGGAAGCTTAATAAATCAAATTAAATAAATCCTAGGAAAATCATCTAGTTTGACTCATAGTACGCTCCAATATGCTATTGCCTGGATGGTTCGACAATGTCTGACTGGCGTCCAATGAGTTCCTCTATATCATACAAAACACATTTTACAAATATCACACTTTTGCTCAAAAGTATAAGTATTCCTTTATGCACATGTATTTATATAAAATATGCATGTTCAATGACAATTCCGGGTATCTTATTGTGATTCTCATTATAAAATCGATCAGATATCAATGCCCTCATTAATATCATTTGTACTTATAATTTGGACAAAAAAAATCAATGTGAAATCAATTTCATAACCCAATTGGCCACTTCAAATTTTTCTAATAACATGCTTTCGGGTCAGCTTTGCATAATTAATCTGATAAGGTATTAGACTTCCGACTTAATGCATTAGCTACCACATTAGCTTTACCAGTATGACACTCAATGATACAATCATAATCTTTTAACAATTCAATCCATCTCCTCTGTCTCATATTCATCTCTTTTTGTCTCAACAGATATTTCAAACTTTTGTGATCAGTGAACACTTGAAAAGTTTCTCCATACAGATAGTGTCTCCAAATTTTTAAGGCAAATACTACTGCAGCGAGTTCCAAATCGTGTACTGGATAATTAAATTCATGAGACCTCAATTGTCTTGATGCATATGCTATTACTTTACCATACTACATTAGTACACATCCCAAACCCTGATGTGACCCATCACTGTATACAACATAACCTCCAGAACTTGATGGGATAGCTAACACAGGTGCTGTAGTTAACTGATGCTTTAGCTGCTCAAAACTCCTCTGAAAATCATCATTCCATCGGAAAGCCATATTCTTTCTCAAAAGTTTTGTCAAAGGGACTGAGATCAGTGAAAACTCCTCGATAAATATTCTGTAATAACCAGCTAATCCAAGGAAACTCCGAATCTCAGACACATTCCTTGAAGCCTCCCACTTCATCACTGCATCTACTTTCTTGGGGTCAACCTGAATGCCCTGTCCAGACACTATGTGACCCAAGAATACCACCTGATCCAGCCAAAATTCGTACTTACTGAACTTGGCATAAAGCTATTTTTCCCTCATTATCTGGAGAACCAATCTCAGATGTGCAGTATGATATTCTCTACACTTTGAGTACACCAAAATGTCATCAATAAAGACAATCACAAAGCGATCTAAATAAGGTTGAAATACCTTATTCATCAATGCCATAAAAGTTGTTGGAGCATTAGTTAAACCAAACGACATTACCAAAAACTCAAAGTGCCCATATCTGGTTCTAAATGCACTCTTGGGAATATTAGCCTCAGCTATTTTCAACTGGCAATATCCCAATCTCAAGTCTAATTTTGTGAACACCTAAGCTCCCTATAACTGATCAAATAAATCATCAATCCTCAGCAATGGGTATTTATTCTTAACTGTGATCTGATTCAATTGCCGGTAATTAATACACAATCTCAGTGTTCCATCCTTCTTCTTTACAAACAATACCGGAGCTCCCCAAGGTGACACACTAGGCCTGATGAAACCCTTGTCTAACAACTCTTGTAACTGGGTTTTCAATTCCTTCAGTTCTATAGGTGCCATCCTATATGGAGGTATTGATATAGGAGCGGTACCTAGAACAAGGTCTATGGTAAACTCTGTCTCCCTTTCTGGGGGTAAACAAGGTAGTTCTGCGGGAAACACATCCAGAAAATCCCTAACAACTGGAATATCCTGAATGTTTTGATCATTTCGAGTGTCAACTACGTGGTTTAGATAAGCCTCACATCACCTTGGATTAGTTTCAGCACACTCATAAATGAAATTAGTCGAGCTGGGACAACTTGACTAACTCCTCAAAACACCACTCTCGACTGATTGGGAGATTCAAGAATCACTTTCTTAGTGAAACAATTCATTACAGCCCAATGAGCTATAAGCCAATCCATGCCAAGAATTACATCAATTTCCTTTAACTGCAATACAATCAGATCAACTTCTAACTTTTCCTGATCAATTCGAACTATACACCTTTTACATACCTCACCAACCACTATTGTACTACCCACTAGAGTACTCACCTCTAATGCACATTTCAGTATCTCTCGCTCACAATGCAATCTAGATGACATATACGGTGTGATGAATGAATGTGTAGATCCTGGATCTACCAATGCATATGCTTCAAAATGGAAAACATTCAACACATCTGCTACCACATCTGGGGAGTTCTGCGCCTCCTGTCTGGTGATGGCATAGACCCTGGCCTGAGATTGCGGCTAGTTACTCTGCACCTCAGTCTTGACACTATGCCCTGTTGACTGAGTTCTGCCTCTACCTCTGCCTCTGCCTCTCTGTGTAACTCTGCCAGCTCTGCTCTGCTGAACCGATGTCTCAGTCACTGTTCCTCCTCTAACTCTAGACTGTGATCCAAACATCTCAGGACAATCTCTAATCAGATGTTCTACCGAGCCACAATGGAAACAAACTCCAGTTTCCCTCCAACATTCACCACCATGCTTTTTACCATAGTGGCCACACTCAGGCAGCTGTTGAGACTGGTTAGAAGACATTTGTCCTCTACCTCTTCCAGATTGAACAAATCCACCTCTTGATTAGGACTCAGATTGTCTCGATCTAGACTGGAATCGAAACAATCTGTTCTGGTACTTTCTGAAGCTTCTACCAGAATCAGCATAAGATTCATCCTACCTCTTTCCTCTAACCTCCTGTCTGTGCTCTCCCTTACCATCTTTCAACAACTATTTAATTATGATTGAGGCCGCTAGGAGTTTTATAAAACTGCCCAAATTCGAAATGACTAGCCTCGTTCTGATCTTCATATTCAAACCATACTCAAATCATCTACATTTGTCTTCTTCGGTTGGGATCAATGCAGTTGCATATCCCATTAGCTCGTTGAATTTTATCTCATACTCTGCCACTGTGAGTCTGCCTTGCTTCAGATCTAAAAATTCTTTCATTTTCTGATCCATGTAAATCTTCGGCATGTAGTTCTCTCGAACACCCTCAGAAAATCCTCCCAGGTCAAACTACAAGGTCTGGTGGTACTGCCCGGAACAGTCTTCCACCACTGGTATGCGGGACCTTGCAGAAGTGAGACTGTATAATCATATCTTTCATCTGCTTCACAGTCCAATTGATCGAACACTCTTTCGGTTCTCTCTAACCACCCTTCTACCTCAGTTGGGTCTGTACTTCCGTAGAAGTCTACAGCCCCCTGTTTTCTCAGCTTATCATATCTTCTTTCTCTCCTTTCTGGAATTCTTGAAGGCATTTAAGCAAACTCAGGTACAGGAGACTCTAAATTGACTCCTACATACTCCATGTCAGCTGACTCTCTAATTTTATCCCCTAGCAAAGGTGACCTATAACAAACAAAAGTGTGATCACTATATGAATATCTCACTATTTATCATATCTCAACTCATATTTGTCCTTAAAGATGCCAAACCATGCTCTGATACCAAAAATGCAACATCCCACTACCATAGAGTATATACCCGAACATCCAAGGACATTCAAGTACATAACCTATGATAATGGTATGTTAGACCTAAAACAAATCCAACTTACATTTGGCATCAACTAACATCATTTAAAAGTCATCAAATTTTAAAACCATTTATTGCATTCATTCACAAAGCTTATACTGTCTCCATTAGACAAATATTTACAAAACCTCATACAAGTTCTAGCAAAAACTACAAAATAAAAGCTATAACTCTCTGACGTCAGCTAACAGACCTCTGAGCCATAACTAGTCCAAAATGTTCCTTTAATCCAGGATAAGATACTAAGTCTCCTGTCTCGTACCTGAAAAGCCACGTTGCAATTTTTATGAGTTTTGCGAACTCAATGAGCGAACCATCATTGATGATTTCACCTAGATCACATACACAAATCACATATCTCACAAATATTCATTAAGAACATGTATATTCCAAATATTCACACTAATATGGCATATCATATAATCATTACGAATCAAAACAAATATGTGCAATTTCAGATGCATATGAGACTCTAGATTCGTTATTATTATTGTGACAGAGTGCCCATCACATACTTATACAGATACTGACCTATTGGGCTTAGTTAGAAACATATATCACGGAGCAAAGCTCTACGTGCAGAATTAGAAATCACGGAGCAAAGCTTTACGTGCAAGCGCTTTCATACTGGCTACTATGATCACAATGCCTTTATCTGAGCATGCATTTTACGAAATGCATCAAATTCAGAATATGCCATGTAAACAGTCACATATGATGCACAATCATAATCTCATAGTCATCAGACCTAAGTCTGGCATTCAACTTTCGTTGAGAATACAAATATCATTTAGAATTGTCAAACAAGTCAGAACATTTCCAATACAGTCCCAAATATTTACTCCTCGGACTTCAAGTCTGGAATTCATAAACAATCACAACAGTTCAATAATTGGAATCTTGACAAATCAAATTAAATCAATCCTCGAAAAATCATCTAGGTTGACTCACAGTACGCTCCAATATACTATTTCCAGGATGGTCTGGCAATGTCTGACTGGCGTCCAATGAGTTCCTCTATATCATACAAAACACATTTACAAATATCACACTTTTGCAAAAATGTATAAGTATTCCTTTATACATATGTACTTATATAAAATATGCACAATACATGTTCAATGACAATTTCAGGTGTCTTATTGTAATTCTCATCATAAATTCGATCAGATATCAAAGCCCTCATTAATATCATTTGTACTTATAATTTGGATTAAAAAATCATTGTGAAATCAATTTCATAACCCAATTGACCACTTCAGATTTTCTAATAACATGCTTTCGGGTCAGCTTTGCATAATTAATCTGATAAGGTAAATGACAAATTAGGCAACACTTCCTTCTAGAAAGTTATACTCCAATGCCTTAAGTTTTCAATGATACCAAGTTCATCCAATTTGGATTAGTATACTGAAAGTTATACTTAATTTACTTGTACTGTTCTAAAGCTTCAACAAAATTCTTATCTCAACTTCCAATCAGATTATGAAATCCTTAGAGGCTGAATTAGAATTTTAATCCCTTTATACAACTTATAGCCTTATGTCTTTAGTGTAATCATAATTAATAATCATCTCATTCTGAGATCCACAGATCAAGATATAGTCTAATTACCGAAGTTTGTTCAGTAAAAATCATCCCAGTTATCATACTTCAGTATCATCACATTTCCATCTTAAATTCATCAATCAATCCATTTCAGAAAGCTATGATTTTTGGTGGAGATATAGATCAATGTCTTATGAAGCTATTGGTTCAAGAACCAAGTCATTTGGATAGCGGATGAAGAAGTTATGACAGATAGATTGAAGTATGTTCAGAAACAATATCTTCAGAGAAATTAATTGAAATGCACGATCGCGATTTTCATCGATCCTGCGAAGTCACCGTCGTGCAAAAGCACGATAGGGACTTTGGTGTTTTAGAGAAATCACCGTCGTGCAAAGCACGATCGTGCTTTTCTCTCTTCTCCACCGAATTCCTTTTCTTCTTCACCTTCCATTTTCCTTTTATTTCCAGCATAACTTAGTCCTAATTCATCTATTCCACATTTCTAACTCCAAACACAATCTCTACACAATTCAGATTCAAGTTTACACTTCAAAAATCACAAATCTAAGACTCCAACTATTCTTCCTCTCTCTATTGTAAATTTTCTAAAAGTTAATTCTCACATCAATTAACTCAAATAACTTTCACACAATTATTCTAACTCATTTTTAGCTCATCAATACACACAAAATTCCAAAAATCTAAGATTCCCACTTAACCATCAAAATCCGATTCTCATATAAGCAAATTTCAATTTTCTGCATTTAGTTTCTCTCTACTTTCATCTGATACATTACTTTTCACTTTAATACTCTTTCATTTCATCAAAAGCTTATCATTTTGCAACTTTATACACGACTTCACCAAATTTACATTCTTTATCATCAAACTCATTTTCAACCGATGTTCAATAGATTCATGCATGTACTTACAACAACCCATTTTCGGTTTTCTCTAAACTAAAACAGAGTATAATCAACAATTTTCCAATACTCTTCCATAACTCATTTCAAACAAAAACAGATCCTATTTCATTTTTCTATATGACAAATCTTTCATCAAATTCCTTCATCACCGAAACCACATTTCTCAAACCACTCATGAATAAATTCATATACAAAATCAACAACTGTAAAACATCATCAAAGTCACTTACTTGATTCAGCAATTAGTTCCAGTAATGAGGGTGAATCACATGTACAGAATAAAGGATAAACTAGCTAGTGTTTTCTGTGGAGAAACAAACAACAGAGGAATGAGAGAGCTGCAGAATTGGTTTTACTAAACAATGAACTACATGGCTTTTGCATGTCTCACATCTGTCACTTAAACAAGTCTGCCACTTATCACCGCACACACAAGCCATTTGTCTTATGCATATATTGCCACGTGTCATACTATAATAGGTCCAAAAATCAATATTTTTCTAAAATTCACCAAAAATTCCAAAATACCCTAAATATACCAAAACTTGCGAAATCACATTTTAATCACATTTAATAACTCAATTATACCCGAAAAATGTCAATGAATGCATGTACAATCATATGAATGTGCAAAAATGTGCATGTCACACTTAACTTATGCAAGACGTGCTTTTCCTTAATTTCTCAATACTTTCTCATAAATTACTAATCTAGCCTTAACATGGGTAACGGGATGTTACAATAGTATATTGATATGATTTTTTGATTGAAATAGGTAAACGGCATAATTAGTTGACCTTAAGCTCGGCTCCCTTACGTATCCACCCGATCGTGTAGGGTGCAGGATGCGGCTCCGTTGCTAGGTGCAAGTGATCCACCAAGGCCTTTGACACTATGTTCTCTCAACTTCCGTTTTCAATAATGATATCGCATATTTTTCCATTGACAGTACAGTGAGCACGGAAAAGTTGATTCCGTTAGGTGTCTTCCATTTGCGGAGCAAGCAATGGACGACGCACAACGCAATTAACATGCTCGCCCATTTCATCCTCCACTCCCACTTTTTCTTCCTCTTCTCAATTGTCCGCCCGCACATCTTTGTCATGTTTAACGATATTGGCCATTCTATGATGAGAACAAGCGCTGGATTGATGGCCCAACTCGTTACACTTGTAGCACCTAATCGGTTAGGGTTTGGCATATGGGTTCTGGGTATTCTGATTATTTTGATTAGGAGTGTGATGGCTTGCTGAAACTGCTTTCTTAGGCGTCCCCGTAGTAGCCCTTGGAACTAAGTTCGAATCAGGGTTTGTCCACTATAAGAACTTGTAACATTGTGTTGTCTTCCTTTCCCGAATGACCCACGATCTAAATAAATGCTACCACGAGTGCTAGGGCTAAGCCTCTCCAATTGTATCTCAACTTTCCGCGCCATATCCTGGGCGTCTTCAACAGAAAATAGTAGATGCAAAGAAACTTGATCCTGGATATTAAGTCGCAAACCATTAATGTACCTAGTAGTTTGTTGTGCCTCGGACTCATCTAGGTTATTGCGAACAGAGAGTCGAAGGACTCATCTAGGTTGTTGTGCCTTGGACTGATCTAATCGCTTGTCGGCAATTCTGGAATTGTTGAAATAACAATTGCTCATAATCCATTGGGAGGAACCTCTTCTCTAACTTCTGTTTCATTTGATCCCATGATTGAATAGGAGCCTTGCTTTGTTGACGTCGTGTTAATCGAGTCTGTTCCTACCAAGCTGCCACCATTCAATTTGTACACCACCAGTTTCACTTGGCGATCTACGCCAATATCCATAGCGTCGAAAAATTTCTCGACCTCCCAAAGCTAGTCCAGGAAATCTTCAATATCCAAATTCCCATTGAAAGTAGGGAGATCGACTTTGAGTTTATACTGCTCAGGATCTCATCGATAGCCCCCCTACCGTTGATCCCCACGAACATGCTCCTCCTGGAATCCCTTGTATCAGTGACCACCACGAATCTGCATCTCTTGGAAATCTTCATCATCCGTATCCTCGACATAGTCTTGACACCTCTGTCAAGAAATTCCTCCACACCCCATAGCATCTTCGGGATCACGAGCAACAGGAATTTGCTCTGCTGGAAGAACACCAGGCGCACGGTTTGTGGATAGACGCAAGGATCTCTTGAAACCTTTGATCAGTTTGAGCCACGAACTGATCTCAGACCGTGTAATAGGCTCGTTCTCACGACCCTCAGCAGCGGGGAGATTAACATTCACGTTATTCACCATCGTCATAGGAGAAACCTGCTTTGATACCAAATGACGCAATGAAAGGTGTAAATTTGGAGCAACTCCAAGAATTTGAAATTTTATTCAATGGAAAACTGTGTTTTCGATTACAAAACGAACATCTTATATAGAGATAGCACTAATGGAAATTGAATAATTAAAGATAACATCTAATAAACCAAATCTGTCAAAATAGAATATATCATAATCACGAATTTCGTAATATAGAAAATTGGTAGAATAGTTGTTGTCTCTAAAATCAGAAAAACTGTTGAGATTTTCGATGATTACGGCGATCATATTCTTCAAGATAATCACAAGCTAACTGTTCTAAATCAATTTTTCATTTATCTTTGGTTTTTTTGACACTAACATGGTGATTGATGATAGAAATACTTCAAGTTGTTTTTAGAGTATCTGTATAGATTAAACATAAAAATATTAAAAGGTTTACAAGTGCGAAGGACTAATTATTCAAATGGGATCTACACTTTACCCATATTAAAATTCTAATATGATATCAGAACAGATTTAGTCCGGATTATTAATTTCCTATTTGTCCGTCTGGATATTCAATCCCAACAATCCGGTCCGGTTAGTGCTTCTTTTATTTCAAGTGATATTGGATATCTACTCTCGGTTACACTTGAGAGGGAACGATAGAATATCCCATATTGGCTAACTATGAAAATGTTAAAGAGTTTATAAGTGGTAAAGATCAACTATTCAAATGATTATTTCTAGTTGTTTTGAGAATGATTAACTCAAGTCTAATTCATATTAATAGATTCTACACTCTGCTCATATTAAAAATTGTTATGCCTACAATGGAGTGAACGTATGCTGTGAAAAATATTTGCATTATTGTGATCAAACCTTCTCCTTGACAACTTCCAATTTATCAGCAATTCGTTTGCATTCCATTTTCTTGTAAGGACCACAGATTTTTCCTGTGAACTTTAACTCAGATAGCGCATATACTCCTGCTTATCCAGAACTGATTTGGATTTGAAAGCGACGCCCATTTTTTGTTGGTTGTTGAATACTATCTACATTCTTGCAGGAAATGTCGTTATAATTCATACCATCTGTGTTTCTGATACTAAACGACGAAAGAGAAAAGATCTTTTCCGTGCGCATAATAGGATAGAATTTTTTTTCTATATATTTTGCATACGGGACAGAAACAGTAAAAGACATAGAGGCGTGAATGGCTATGAATATGTTGATTTTTTCTCCAGGGGACGTAAAATGGTGGAGAAATATCCACGACTGAAGTTCTGAAGTTGCATCCAAGCTCGGTTCCTGGCATCACAGAGTAGCATTTAACAATTGGTTCCTTGAGACTTTTTTCTTCAATCGGTGCCTAGTTCGATCTAATTCCTTTCCAAAGTACAAATCCTGAAAATAAAATCATTTAATTCTTTATCTGTCAATTCCATATCATAATCACTGTAAGATACGCAAATCACGGACAAAAATTCTTCTACCTAAAGTCACTTCATAAGGTACGAACAGGATATGAACACGGGACGAATCAAAGGACACAGCTGATCTTAAGTACAAGAACATGATTCAGTAGAAGGTGCTACGATTGCTTAGGATAAGGAAATGGGGTCATGTAAGCATCAGTAGGGCCTGTGTTGTTTCCTTCTTTTGCTTATTCACGTGCTCCACTATTCCCTTATCCTTCTTTCTGTGCAACACTGTTCTTTTTTTGATGGTCTGAGCCCTGCAAAGCACCGCGCATACTGTAATTGGACTTGTACGAAAATGAAAGATTGATCTGCATTCTAAAAGTATTGTTGAGATATTCTTGACAGGTTGGAAATCTTCTACATCCATAATTGGAGCCAATCATTGTCTTGATTTGTACTTACAGAATTAGGCGTTAGTTTCTATTATTAGAATTTTTCTTTGTAATATATACATTAATATCTTGTACATCATTATTTTGTGTATGTAAAATGAGAATTACAACATTGAAATTCCCTCTATTTGTTTCAAGTTGATATTAAAGCATGGTTCTTGATTCTTGATCTAAATCGTATTTTTGAATCCTGTTTATAAATAAATGGGTGATAAAGTTGAACCTTCATGGAGCAATCTTGTTTCTGTTGTAGTGCAGTCTGAAGGAGTATTTAATGCACGTATTACTCTTACTAAATCAAGTTATGATGTTTGGTCGCAATTGATGGAGATGCAAATTATTGAAAGAGAGAAACTCTCTTATATTCATGGAAAACCAACACCACCTAAAGAATCTAAAGAGGGATATGAAAATTGGTATGCTGAAAACCAAAAAGTTAAAAGATGGTTACTGATGTTGCTGATATCGATGACACTTGAAATCATGAAACGTTACGTTCAGTTGCCTACTGCTTATGCAATCTGGACAATGTTGGCAAAAGCTTTGTATGATGGAAGTGATGTACTGTAAACTTTTGCTCTAAACCAGAAAGTCTTTGGAGCTAAACATAATGGAAGATGCCTTTCAGAATATTATGGTGAACTTGTTGAGATTTTCCAAGAACTAGATCACCGAGACAAAGTTGTTTTGAATGATCCTAAGGATGTTAAAGCATACAGGCAATCCATTGAAAGATTGAGAAATCATATATTCCTTGTTGGACTTAAGGACTGTTTTGAACAAGTATGTGGAGATACTTTGCAAAAGGAGTCAATTCCAAATCTAGAAGAATGTTAGGCTTTAAGTCAACGTGAAGCTAATAACAGAAATACATCAAGAGGAGAATCTCAAAATTAAGAAACTACAACAATGGTTGCTAGGAATAAGCTAAGAAGTAATCAAAGTACTGAAAAACCTTTGTACAAATGTACTCATTGTAATGAATCTGGACACATAAAAGAGCGCTGCTATGAATTGGTAGGGTATCTAGATTGGTGGGATCATAACAAAGCTCAAAAGAAGAATATGAAGAATGCTCAGCTTGCTACTACAGTTGCCAAAACAAGAACTAAAGATGAAACTGGTGAAATGCATTTAGCGAAGATAGCTACTATAGGTAATGATGGTAAGTCTCTTTATACTTGAAAGAACAGAAGAATGAAAGAGATTGAGAGTGTAATTGTATTGTATTGTATTGCATTATTATGAGTAACTTTACA